>JAOSYY010024269.1:0-15357 GCA_025727935.1 Hebomoia glaucippe
TAGGATTATTATCAATTGACCTACGAATTAATCTTAAAAATCATAATAGCAACGATTAATTTTACCAGATTATTATTGTTTATAAAATTTAGCATAATGGTTGTGTATAATACATAATATATCTATAAATACGTAACATAGTGTGTACATAAAGCCCAGCTAAGTGTATTAACATGCATATAGCAGTAATTTAGTGTCCATATTTTTATATAAATAATAGCATAACGGTAAAAATGAAATTCATAACAACAATAGGTCTTGTCAAACCTAAAACCAGTTTGTATGTAAATGTCTAATCTTATAATTTATTTTCCGTAAATGTATTTGTTCATAGTTATACGATTTTTTGATCGAAATTTATTAGTGTATATTTAATTTAATTGTAATATATATATGTTTGTGGGTCGTCTTATAATTGTAGTATTTGTATGAAAAACGAGATTTTAAACGTAACACTATAATAATTTTCTTTTGTGTCATCTGTTTCGTTTATAAGTTACTTTTGGTGGGACCATAACATTAAGTGCCTTAGTATTTTGTCAATGTGTATAATGTAATATAAATATTAATAATTTATAATAAAATATTATCTAAAATTTGCTTTTCATTTAAACCTGTATACTATTACATAATTACCAATGCCTTGTGATTTCCTTTGCCTTATTTTTTATAAAATCAAATACTAGCTTTTTCTTAACTTCCATGGAAGTTTATTATAAAATACTTTTAATAACAACAATTCACAAAATGTGTCTATTGTCTCCGCTTTACCTTAGAAGGCTGAATCGTTTTTGATGGACTTGCCTTGGCAAATATCTAATGTTATAAGGAGTAAATTAGCCAACTTTAACAATTGTCGTCATCATTGAGTTATAAAAGATTGAATATTTATAATGTTGACACGGGGCACCGTTAGTCTTAATGCAAAAGTATAGATTAAAACAGCTGTATCACGTTGTGAGATTTATTCTTTGAACAAAAATAATAATCTATATTATGTAGGTACTTAAAATATTTACATTCACTTAATTATGTTTAACATCAAACACGACCAGTCCTCTATTCAAATGTTGTTTAAAACATACATAATATTGTGGCAAGACATTTTTCCCTATAATCTTCCAATTTTTAAAGCCAATTTTTCGAATTTACTATTGATAAGTATTCAAACAACACTTTGAAGAGAGACGTTTCGGTGAAATCCTTCGCCTTATGTAGAATATCTACTATAAACAATTACTTGTCTAATAACACAGTCCCGTTAACATTCCTAAAATTATTTTGATTACTATTGAATACCAAATTAAATTGTCTGCTATGCGATCAGAACGCGGTCGCGTCTACGCCGACTCAGGTACATAAAAATATAATCGTTTTCGATATTGTTCGTGAAATTCGGTTTATTTGAGGCAATATGAAATGTAGAAGTCACATGATTAAAGTACCTACCACAAGCAAAGAATTAGTTGTGCTCATCTAATTAAGTAGACGCCTTTAAATTCTTTCATCAAAACAACTAGATATTGGTTCTATTAAAATTCGTAGAGAAACCGTTGGTAAGATTTCGTCTCCAGATTAATTAGAAAAAAATATCCTCTCGAGGGTTTTGTAATAGTAAATCCAATCGATAACCCCGAGTATAAGATCAAAACTTTAATTATTCCCTTTAAAGACTAAGACGACTCGATATTATTTTAAAGAATGGACACGACTACTGTATTCCTAATAACGAACACTACCCCTATATCTAGTTGTAATTGATTGAAAACTAAATGTGTATTATTGTGGCCTTGATAGCTATACATAAACTATCAGATATATATATCTGAAGCAATGTTTCAAGAAATCAGTGTACTAATAGGCAAGTGTTAGTTTTAAATTCGAAAGTATAAACAAGCTAGCCTCATCCGCCTGTTGTGCCTTATGTAACTTAACATTTAACCTTACATACATTATACATATATAACAATAATATTATAACATCGCTTTTAACACAATCAAAGCTCTCTAATTTAATAATGTGACATCTATACACAAAAAGCACAACACCCTTATATTGTATCAATTTTCTTGCAGCCTTTATGGGATCTTAGTAGTTAGTAGTCCAAAGTCATAACTATTAGCGTTCATATGAGTTCAATTAGATATAAAAAGCACAATATATGAACAGATCAAAGTAACATGGTCAGAAGTCGATTATAAGCCACGACAGACTTTGAATACGCTTGAAACTTACTCTTAAACTTAGTATGATTCTGGGGGATACGGCATTACTTAAAAACATCACGTGATTGATGAACTACCCACACTGCAATGGCATTATACATTACAAGATACTAAATAGACATAGTATAGCGGTGATGCCAAATTTGACGGCTTTTCTATACAGATTACCATTTTCATTTCCATATATTTTATTGTCCAAAATTCGTAGATTCTAGATATAGAGAAATCTTATACTACCATGAAAAGGTTTTGTTAGCAAATTTTTCTCTGCAAATTGTATTATGTATCAAGAATAAAGTAGAGTAACTTTCTCCAAATTTCACTGCTCTTTTAGGTAAAACAGCAATTCCATTGAAGTTGACTTTACATTTTTTACGTATTAAGACAACTAGAATATTTGTATTAACATCGTGATTATGTCGATTAACGAATATTGATAAAATATAAGGGTTATATAACAATTACATTGTAGATATATAATCTATTTACAATATATGTGAAAGTTTTTTGCATCAAAAATTTATTGATTTTCATGTCTAGTATGTGTTTTTAATGATTTTTTAGCATAATATTTACAATTAAGATCACTACCGCATTAATCTGGCCTATATATGGGTATTTTAGGTATAAATTCTATAAGTAATACATATTCCATCATGGAGGAAGAATCACAATGTTGCTTAGTAAGACGCCAGCGCAGTCCCAATTTATTATAAAGTCTGCTATTTTCCCATTCCAATAGCTTGTTCAATGAGTGTTGCGTCTGTAAAGACAGAACATTTTATTTTACAAATATATATCTTACGTAAAAAAAATTACCCACGTAAGAAGAGAAATAGACCATAACTATCTCACATTTGTAAGAAAATTCATCAAAATCAGCTCATTAATTTACGTATATAAGCGTTATAAATAAACAAAAATCTCACTTTTCCTAATATAATATTAAGATGTCGATGATGTCTTTGTCTCAAATAATTTTTACACAAAACTTTAACTTTATCATCTTCAATTTAAACAATCTATTTTATTGTTATGTTGCCCATGGGCAGTTATTATGATATGAAGATCCAACTAGCAATATATCTTTATAATATTTTAAATATAAATACAGTGCAAATAACTGAGCAAAATTATAAATTCACTTACATTTTAATATTGTAATTAAGTAGATAAACATTACAATTACATTATTACATACATTTGCATAACTAACAGCCATATTGACTTTGAAATGACTTTTTGGATAAGAAATGTGTCACATACTCAATGTAAAACAAACATATCTATCTGCTAATGAAGTGAAAAGAAGAAACAAATTATTGTAACATTCACACTGATATCATGTATTGATTATAACATAATATATTTTTGTATTTAGTTCATTATTAGTATTTTGAGATATTAATTTTGTTTTTTTTTCAGAATACCATATATAAAGAATTTAAAAAAAAACGAAAAGGAAATTTTTTATATATCAATGTTTGGTATTCCATGTGTGTTTAATGCATTAAATTAAATTTATTTACCCTTTTGCTAAGGCAAATGACAGGCCATAGAGAGCATCCGAGTGTACAGCAGCAACACATGCAGCCGCAGAATAACCACTTAACATTGACAGGCAGAGTCTTCTTCAGAACGCTGTTGATACGAGCCACCGTTGCTTGATATTCTTCTGGTGCTACACGAGACTGCAACCCCGAGGGAAATTCACCATTGAAGCGGTTGCTTAGACCAAAACTAGAAATATATATATTTACATTTATTAAAATGCACATATAATTAAATTTAGATCTTCTGTACTTGAAATATTGGGGTAGTAACTGCCTGGAAATTTAGGTTTTGCAAGATGGAAATTTACATGTTTTTAGACACAAAACTAATTTAATCTATTCTTGCAGTACCCTAAGGTTTGACCTGTGTTAATTTTTATATATATGATGATAATTAAATGTAAATTTATATTACTTCACTAAACATCAGCAATCTACAAGTAAAATCAAATTTACATCGGCCCAGACAGTTTAGTGCCCAAACAACTCCAAAGAGAGTTTTTTTATAACACTATTAAGTGTAAAGTTTACAGATTATCTCTAATTTTATTTATCTACCTTAATATCAACTTTTATTAATTAACTGTTCTAATAATCCTACCCTTATGTAACTGAGATAATAGCAGTGTTGTATTTGATATGTTTAAAATAATATCACTTTCCATGTAATGGTGAAAGTTTGGTTTTTAATGACCTTGTTTTTAAATACACTTCAATATGTTTAGACAAATCAATAATTTGTGTGTTATATGTATGAAGAAAGAATACCAGATGGGAGACTTGTGCATACTATAGAAGTTTGAAGTAAAAAGATCAATGATTGTTTATGCAATGTTTTACGCAAATTTAATTATTTATGTGATGACTTCAAAATAAATATAAATCAATTAGGATTATAAATAGAGTATTGCCCTGATTAAATTCGATTAAAATATAAATTGGCGTTGGTCGATGTCCTCGTCTAAGTAAATTCAATGCCACAGTTGCCAGGTGATAGTGAACAAAGGGTCAAAATCATACATAAAAGTATGATACTATATATATACTATATGCATTACGATTTATGGTATCCATATGATGACTGCATGACGAGATAATAGAAGTTGTAAACAGCTGATAAAAAGAAACCTTACACAGTCATGTTTCCAGCCCCACGAACAACGATCGGGTCAGGAACTAATGACACATGCATTTCTTCTATATTCTCCTCTGGATCAGTCTCATCTTGATATATTGCATCAAAATCTGCCATTTTCGTTGCTCACTAATTCAACAATTTAAAAATAGTCTGTGTTTGAAACACATAACAAAGCACTGTGTTTGTTGAATATTTTTTACAAGCATTGAAGAAACAGAAAATATTGACTATGACTTTGAGTTGAGCAACGACTGAGTGGCGTACGACTAAAGAGCACAGATTAGGTATAGACATAGAGTGACATAAGTCACAGTTAACCCTCGAAAATATATGTTTTTGTAAATATCCGTATGTTGCACTGGAAAATCTATGTATATATGAAAATATATATTACACTATAAACGATTGAATTAGAAATGCCAATTTAATTATCCATACTCATAAAATGTATTAATAATAGTAACGAAAATTACAAACATATAATATATATATATTTGTAGTACTTGTAGGTAAAATATATTGTAGTCCTTAAACGCAAGCAATTGCACGTCTCAGCGCAATTGCCTAAATCTTAAAATATTCGTTTTTCTTTTTATCCATAATAACAGTTCTGCTTCAGCATTTTCGTTTCCCTTACAAGTTCATACTTTAAAAAAAAATATTTTTTCCAAACTTTATATATAATATGAACTTTAACTGTCTTCGTCTGGAGAAACTTCTCTGGAATTGAATGATTCCATATAAAAAATATCAAATATTGTACATCTGCAAGAACTATATAATACAAGACATGCAAGTAACAATAAAATGTCTGCAAATTTAAAAACTAGAGCTCTCTAAATTATAATTTATTTGACGCAAACATAAGTTTGATGTTTCATAATATATTATATTATCTTATTTATATTGTACCTCATACCCATTACAGTATGAGGTAGAGTGACACGTTACCTACATATAATTTGCACTAGATTTCAATGGCCATAATATATGAATATGTTAAAAACGTTATACAATATCAGAGCATTCCATTATACTCATATGCATGTGTGCTATGTTAACTACTACACACATTAGGTGCAATATGCAGCTGTGACCCAAAAACCTTTCAATGCTATGACAACCTGTGATATGAGACTTGTATTTAATGATCAATTAAAACAAAGCATAATAAGCTCACACTATCACACTCACTCTAACTAAACCAACCGGACTCTGTCACTTTTAAAAGAACTAATTGTTATCCTTAATATATTATACCTCCCACTACTACTCTACACTTTTTCCAAATATCTCTAAAATAAAAAGTTACGTCAAAAAATAACAATTAATGTATTATAATTAAATATACTTAGCACATAGTAATATGTACCACTCATAAAAATAAAAGCACATGAGTCCAAAATTAAAAATTTTCAACTCAACTATGACTTCCTGGCGTTTGATGAGTTGTAATGGTGGAATATTTTAATTTTGAAATATTAAACAAAAAAATTGACTGACGGTCGATTTTCAATCACTGGGTAGATAACTCATACAATTATTCAAGGTTTCGTAGTTAATAGAAAGAAAAAATGTATTTCATTATGCAAATTATAAACCTGTTGACATGTAACCTACTTATCTCATGTTATAAATTCGTGGTTTAGTGTATTGTTACATAAATAATTCAAGTGACCGATAAAAGGTACGAGGCGTGACAAAGCCTAGATATCTTTGAACAGTTGATACCTATACGTTGCTAGGACAAAGCTTAGTATATAAACACG
The DNA here is from genome assembly GCA_025727935.1 of Hebomoia glaucippe. Lineage (NCBI taxonomy): Eukaryota > Metazoa > Arthropoda > Insecta > Lepidoptera > Pieridae > Hebomoia > Hebomoia glaucippe. Next base: position 6,687 of record JAOSYY010024269.1, read on the forward strand.
TTGAGGCAACCCCTGGGCATTCATAGGCTCACACCAAGTCCACTGAACAACATCAAAATGAAGGTATGATATTAAGTGCTAAAATAAATCAAGAAAATTATTTTGACAATATCACAACTTCGCATAAAATATTTATAATTAGAAATATTTTTAATAATCTTCGATTTCATCGTTAGATGTAAAGATTTAAGAAGTTAGCAGAAGATTGTTCACATACCGTATGGATGGTGGAGTTGTTTCATAATATGGCTTTGTATTAATTTTTTTCTTTATGTTTTCTCCAGATTTTCTTAGCAGCTATGATGGTTTGCAGCGTCTCAGCGGGACTTTTAGCACCTGCTCCATATGGTTACGCTCGGCCCTACGGCTTAGCCGCCCATGTTGCGGCTCCCATAGCACCATTAGCTATAGCCAGGCCAGCCATAGCTGTGGCAAGACCGGCACCCGTCGATGAATACGACCCTAACCCTCAGTATTCTTATGCTTACGACATTCAGGACGCTTTAACTGGTAGGTTCTGTACTAACATTACATATGCCCCCACTAACAGGATCCTATGGTATCACAGGCGAAAAAAGTAGTTTTGGAACTCTTTGTACTAAAGTCCATCAAAATCTGTGGTGTTCTAAGCGGAAACATGGAATAAACACACATTCAGTTTTTCATGTATCCTTTTAACTAGTAGTGTCAGGCGCATTGTTTTTATTTTTACATGATGATGATAAAAAGGGTGAGGATGATGAAATAAAAGTAGCCAAAACATCATTTAATAAAAGTTCCGTCAAATGGGTCCAACTGTTTCGGCCTAGCTTGTACAAACATACAGAACTGTAATTTGGTTATAAGTACTTTTGATATGCATTAAGAAGAAAACTGTTATGTTTATATTAGAAACAGACACTTCAAACTTATTTATATGTATAGCTACATACTGTACAAAATCTGGACCTACTCGTATAAAGAAACCGATAACTAGATATCTAATTATAGTATTCTTGCAGGTGACTCTAAGAGTCAACACGAGACGCGATCTGGTGACGTTGTCCAAGGATCCTACTCCCTGGTAGATCCTGATGGCACTCGTCGTATCGTCGAATACACAGCTGACCCACACAATGGCTTCAACGCTGTTGTTCACAAGGAACCACTAGGTGGAGTCGTAAAAGCAGTTGCTCCCGTTGCTGCTTACCATTAGTTCTTTTTAAATATAATGTAGAGGATGATTAATGGCGAAATCAAGAATTTTTCTTACATCAAATTGCCATTTAATATAAAATCTTTTCTCTACAAAAAGAGAAAGACTTTGTATTAAATTGTAAACGTTGTTAATATGACCAGAATCGCATAACGGAAATATATTTATTTATATGAAATATTGTTAATAATTTAATAGATGTGAATATTTAGGTAATAAATAAGAGGAATCATAAAAAAATATTTGATTTTTTGTATATTTCCCAATATTAAACCTACACAGATTAGACAAAGCATAGATATGCATAAAAAAGGAATAATAATCCCTAAGGAAAAACTAAGATGAGAACTCGGCACTAATACAAAATCAAAATCTACGGTTTCATGAATACCTGATATATAAAATTCTCGTCTCAGAATGTTCGTTCCCATACTTCTCCCAAACGGCTCGAAAAAATTCTTATAAAATTTTTCATGCAAATTCAGTAGGTCTTAGAATCGGCTACTATCTATTTTTCATCAAGTTGTAAGGGTGGTCAACCCCTAATTTTTATTTTATTTTTAGACTATTTTTCTATGATAGAGCATATAGAAATACATACAACCCTATATATATTATTTATATGGCAAAACGACGTTTGCTGGGTCAGCTAGTATATATATAAAACAATTTATTGAAGTTGACTCATTAAAGAATAATTTTGATATTATCAAATAATAAATATTCACCTCAACTTCGCACGGGAACAATATGCTAATTAAGAATTTTATTCATAATTAGTTGCACTGCTACACAAACAATTAATTAAGTTATAACAAATATTCTATATAACCTCTCATAATAACTATTTATGCGACCTTATAAAACTTATCAAAATTTTAATAAAAATAAACTAAGACCAAAGCTTTGAATGGAAAAAGCAAATGCTTATTTTAAAAACGTTTCTAAATTAAACAGAACTTTATAACAAAAAATTAAAAAGCAAATATTTAAAAAAAAAATTAACAAGTTCAAAAGTCTGCAAAATGAGAGCGAAAAGATAGGAGATTTTAATACGGCATCCCTTTTCAATTTGATTACAGACATTTATGATGGCTAGACATGATACGTGATAAATGTTCTTTTCTTCGTACCGTTTTTACGATAAGAATGCAGAAGGTATGTTAACTTAATCAGCTGATATTTAGTAATGATAGACACCGGACTTTGACGCCACGTATTATGTTACAGTGGTATGCTACGTGCCCTACATTTGAGCTTATCGAGTCTCTAATACTTTTAATTTTGTAACATATCAACGGATACCTTAAGTCTTTACAAATGAAACAGCTTGAAAATGTTCGTGTAAGTTGCACAAGCGTTGATGTCTTTTATATGAAAATAAAACGAATGTTATTCTTCGTATAAATTTTTGTTAAAAATTCATTAATAAAATTAATAAATATACATAGCTATAATTATTTATTAATTTATCAAGCTGATAAATGAAAATATTTTATTAAAAGTTCATACAAAAGCAGACTATGTTTAGTTTTGACCAGTGTATAACGTATAGTAAACAATTTTTACTTCTAACAGTAATTTACCTACTGGTTTATGACTCAGATAAGCAGTGTTATTATTTCTTTATTTTTAAAAGTGTTTAAATAATTTCATTATATACAGAAACAAAGCGATATTTCGTATTTTTTAAATCATATAAAATTTTCTGAAGAGAAAAATGTAAATTGGTGCCGTTATATTTAAAAAAACCTTATTTGTACCATAAAAAGTATAATAATTACTATAAAATAGTTTTTGCATTGTAGATACCGTACGGCTTTCTCTCAAGCACTGAATTAAATAGGATTGCATTGTGATCAAACAAGGTGCTGGTGTTACAACATAAAAGTGCAGTGATTTTAGCGTATGTATGACTTAAATTAAACAGTTCTATTTATTAAGCTTTGCATAAATAAGTAAAGGACTACAAGGTTTTATATTTTGATATAACACGTTTTTATTACTATACGTTACCACGTGTAATAATAAAATTATAGGTATAACTAGTGGATTGTGCAAAGATCGGTGTCGTATATTGTTGTATTTGTATCAATGAATTTTTTAAACAAAAATAACCTCCTTTATACGTGATGAAACTGTCTAGACAAATTAAGTAATACGAGGACGATGCACTTTATCGTGGTTGCGACACGTCTCTACGATATTGTGATGCATCTTGAAATTGTACGTTAAGTTCAAGCAAGTTCAAGTTCAACTTGTGTTACTTTGTTTATATTAATATAATATAATTACATTACATATTATATCATAACTCCTTTTAACATATTTGATAAAAATCAGTTGTGACGATTCGAGAGCCTGATTGCAATACCAATAAGGAACATTGAAGTGAATGCAAGCGACTTCTATAAATACGACCAATGTCGCCAATGCGTACACTATTATACCGCGAACGCTTTTATCGTCCACATTAAAATGCTAAGGGTATATATTATTTAATAATTAATATTTTTATGGTACGAATTATTATTTTTTAAAGTGCTTTATCATTCCAGGTGATACTGTGTATGTGTGTGTTGCGTGCGACCGCAATTATAGTGACGGATCCACCACCAACGAGTACGGAGTATAATTATTGGTATAATATAGTTGACCCTTCAACTGGTGACACAAAAAGCCAAAGAGAATTCAGACAAGGCGACGTCGTTAAAGGCTCCTATTCAGTGGTTGATCCAGATGGCACCAAGCGCATTGTGGACTACACAGCGGATTCTAAGAATGGTTTCAAGGCTGTCGTCCGAACAGAACCATTACATTCCCCACAGCTAGGCAGCTATTACACTCCCAGAAAGCCTTATGCGATCAGACCTCCTGCACAAAATAATTATATTTATACCGTGCCGTTGCCGAATTTTAATGAAGTTCCTCCGCCCGCGGATAACAATTTAATTCAGGGTGAACCAGTACTTTTCACTCCAGGAAATGACACTCGTACCGATAGACCTACTTTTAGTCGCAATGAATTGTTTATGCCTAATTATTTGCATAATTATTAATGTATTCACAGATGTGCGTGAAGCTTACCTAATAAATGGTGACACCGTATCTAGGGGTTAACGATTGTTAGCGATGTCAACATAAATTTTATCATTTTCAGATATTCAGGTGCAGACCGATATATTTTCTATTCACATACTTAGTATTTAAAAAACTACGATAATATTTCTGTCTCATACTAATATCTTGCCCCAAATATCCGACCAATAGGAATGTAGATCCACTATATTAATCTTCAAGTGTTAAATATATGACTTATATACATATTTATTTTAGTTTCAGATTACATATTTGATATTGATAAATTACTATGTGATATTAGATAAGGTTATGAATAAATATTAATGTATTATAATAATTAAAACTTATTGAAACTCTTTTTTGGTTTTGTTATATTACTTATAACTTGCACTCAGATAAATAATATCAGTAGCATGTGACAGTGAAAGTATATACAAAGGCTAAGTAATGAATTTGTTTAATTCAAGGTAACCGTTTTAAGTCATTTGTACAAATAAAATGACGAAGAAATAATAATATTATGTAATACTAGTAGCACCCCAAGGTTTTACTTCCTTGAGTTTAAGTATACGTAATAAAGATGATAATAAAATAAATATAACTCTTCGTTACCTACGTCTCTACGTAAAGTATTGCATCTACTCTCATGAATGTAGAAATAAACAATATATAATTATTTTAGTATTAAAAGGAAAATCTTCAGTTTTTTTTTCTTTACTTTAAAAGCTTAGTCATAAAGACTATGTCGCTTTCATTAAATATAATTCAATATTAGTACAGAAAACTATAAATGAACTATTCTAGATACTTATAATTTAATCTAACAGAAAAAAAAGAATGCTACAAATTAACTAAAACTGATATATCATTTTGATTAAAACTACTTAAGATTAAATCTATATCGGAACTATTATTAATTCTAGTTTTATAGTCGACACCACGAAGTCTCGAATTCTTGACACACTCCATCAAGACATGTAACAAGTCCTCTGGAACACCAACACTCTGCCCATAAGATATGCAAATGATCTTGATGGATTTTATTTATATTAAATAAGGGTATATTATTATACGATTTGCCCTGACAAACACTTAATAGTACTCGTTTTTTTTTGACGAGAAGCAAATGCATTACGCGTACCATTACCCGGTTATGATCATTAGTACTCGTGTAGTAGTGTAGAGTTTAGGTATATTTATGATTAGGCAATGAATTAAAAACTTGCGTGTGACAATTCGCCGAACAATACCTTATATAGAATCGTCATTATTATAGGAACGTAATATAAATTTATTTAGCCATTTTAGGAATATGCTTCAGTAATTGAAAGTTTCTTGAAGAAAGGAAGTTGAGTGAATTATTTGTATTAGATTGCTTTATACACTTGCAAAACTAAAAGGTATATGGCGATACGTTTAATTGCTTTACCGACATAAAATTATCTCATCTATAATTGCACGAAGGTATTTGAAGATAAAATTCTTTATTACTTACTTGCTTGCTTCTGCCATCAGCTTCGCTCGCTTTCATTTTGATTTTTACATCTTGGGTAACATTATTGGGTTTTTAGTAAGGATCCCTAATTTTTTCGAAAATATAATATAGCCTATATATAGCCTTTCTTGATAAATGTACTATCCAAAACTGAAAGATTTTTTCAAATCGGACCAGTGGTTCTTAAGACTAGCGCGTTTAAACAAACAAATTCTTCAGATTTATAATATTAGTATAGATAGGAAAACAAATTTAGCAAATACTGCGGTACTTTAATACCATATAAAAAATACAAATATTTTATTAAACGTGACGTCAAAATGGTATGAATTGTTTATTATTCAAATCCCAATTATCTAGTTAAATTACTATGAAACGTACAGTGAAAATAATGAAATAGTATCGTATTGAACACAATTCATATTCAATGTGTTCCGTATCTATTTTGTACTGATATAGAAGTACTGATATTATATGATCTCGAGTGGAAAATATTATATTAGCATCACATACTTCAAATAAAGCCTGGGACATGATTGATTTTCTTTAAGGAGAAAACAATTTTTACAGGAAATGTGAAACTATTTAGACCTTTTTGCCAGTAAAATAAAATAAATGTTACATAATAATATGTTAATCGAGTATATTGGATATGTAATTGTTAATTGATCTTTAAACAAAGGCAGCGACTGGACATAGCTGGAACCAGTAACCACAGCCACATCTCTTAGGACATCCCTGGTGGAGCCACATATATTCGAGGTGCATGTCGTCTGGGTGACATAAACAGGCCAAAAGTCTCTTGGGGTTCGCACTAGGAATTAAATTCGGACACTCCCAAGTACCAGGTCCTGAAATAAACACTTGTTAATAAGTTATTGTTCTTAATTACAAAGAACGCAAAATAAGACGGGCTAAGAAATACAAAACTCTCGAGATGTAATTGTATACTATCAAAGTCGTTGGTCTCCGCATTAATAAACAAATGACTGTGGTTAAGTTATAAGTATTAGGTATCTGTCAATCTATCTTAAATTGTTACAGCCTTATTTATATAAATCTCTAAAAACAGGTTGTTGTTAAAATACTCATTGGGCTATTCGAAGGTTCATTGCAATAAGCTAAAATACCGTTAAAGGACAGTTTTAACACGTATTAATATCATTCTTGAATAACAGGCCATTTAGGGTTCTAATGCACTACTATAGTGAGTGGATAGTTTTTATAAACAGGTCTACTTATAAATTTATTGAACTTACCTTCAGGTACTAGAGAGCCTGCAGTATAGGACACTATACATTTCCCAAAGCCAAATGATAACTTACATCTATACAGATGGCAGTGAAACTATTTTAATCTTAGCGAAATAAAATTTCGGAAACAATACAGCCTATTTTGTGTTTGAAATGTTGTTAACAAAGTTACAATAAATTTTGAAGAGATGGCGTTTTAACTAATAATGCCACGATACATTTCGAGTCAACCTTTTTAGTATATCATGTATCAGAGATTCTCTGTTGGACTATACTACACCTATTAACAAAATACATAGGCAGGAATGAAATAATGGAAAAAATGTTTCTTAAAAGTGCTGTTAGGTCGCTTATCTGATTATTCAGGTACTTTAACAAATTTTTCAGCGCGGACGAGTTACAAACTATTGAATAATATTTAGCTGTCTCTACATATTTTCTATATCGATAACTGAATCAAATTTTTTACATATTATTTTAAGCAGTAAAAAACTGAATCCTTAACGGTATTATTTAATATAAATGTCCCAATTAAACAAGACATTGGGTTATGCAACACTAATAAGATAATCTCTTGCCTTTTTTAATGGCCATCATGCGGAAAGGATCGCAATCACCAGCCAGGTGAGCAAGCAGTTCTCGTTTTTCAATGCCCGTTAGTTGGTCTAAAGTATCATGAAAATGACCATATACACGAGCTCCAGAACGCCGCAATGGTAATAAAGCTTTTAAAAGCCGCATGTCGCTTTTTATGCTAAAAAAGAAGAGAAATATTTAAAAGTTTATAGATATTATATTAAGATACTGTAAATAATAATAATAATATAATCTATAATATTTTACGAATCTCATATATTTTGTAATCATTCATTTAATTACCTTAATAAGATTTACGCTGCCTTGCTTGTCGTCAATATCAATTTAGTTTTGACATTACAATAATAATGACAATGTAAGTATCTTTTTCTGTTAGAATTTTCAGGTTGTTTAACAGTTATTTTTGGATACATAACTCTATGCTATGGTAAAACTCAAAAATTAGATTTTAGGTCAATTGTGGTATATAATTCAATATTATAATATATTTTTTTTATATTATATACCTATAAATATTAGTTATATAAGTGTACAAATATTAATGAGTCAAGGATGTCGCCTAAAGAAAGCCAGTACTATTAAATCGCAAGTGATCTTTTTGACGAAGCTTAATCATAGCTCACTTGATCTGGTTTTGTATAATACGGACAAATGAAAAGACATCGATATTCTAAAGACTACATATTAACAATAATACTACTGTACGTATCAGGTTTGTATCGTATATGCCACTGTAATGGTATAATGCAATGCCCGAGGCATTCAACGTTGATATAAAAACTCAGTTCAACGTGTATTACGGCACATTCATATTGAGTTCTCCTCTCTGAAGTGACAATCCATCTTAAACAAAATGGCTTTCAAGGTGGGTTCATTGACCCTTTGTTATCTAATATATAAAATTCTCGTGTCACAATGTTCGTTCCCATACTCCTCCGAAAGGGCTCGATCGATTCTTATGAAATTTTATATTCATATTCAGTAGGTCTGAGAATCGACTACTATCTATTTTTCATCGCCCTAAATGTTAAGGGTGGTCCACCCCAAATT
>JAOSYY010024273.1:0-10641 GCA_025727935.1 Hebomoia glaucippe
TATTTGTGATAGCAATAAAATTACTATTAATATTAATGTCTATTGATATATGAAGTATTGGCTATAAATAATTCAAAGTAAATAAGAAATGTGTCTATATATAAGTGATAGGAAAACACGGAAAATCTTATTCCTTCTAACAAACAATAAATCTGAAGTTTCCTTATTAATTAGTTGACATCAGTATAAATTTAGTTTTATTTATATTGCATTTGTTCTCTTTATATAATCTTAATTCATAATACAATCGTTCAGCATATTATGTTAATATTATTTAGTCAATTACTATACCAATTCTTCAACACAAAACTAACTTAAAGGAAAAAGTATGCAACATCTTAAAATTAAGAAATTTCATAAATGTGTACAATTTATAAAAACACTTCGTTACGCTTCGCAAGGCAGTGTTCAGTAATCTATAGCAAGGCTAAATTTCAATGTAAAATAAGTAAACATTCTTTTTTTAAATTACATTTCATTAAAAAGAAATACTACAAACCTTTTTGTACATCCAAGTATTTTTTTCGGATTGAATAAAACCTTCGTTGATATAACATAAATCATCTTTTCCTTGCCAAGCGATTTTTACTTCGTTCATATTTATTTTAATAGTTTTCTATTATTTTCACACGAGCACAACCTTGAAGTTATGTTAAATTAATTGGAGTGTGAGGCGCGAACGTTTAATGTTATACTTTTGATTTCCACGTTCCTTAATAGACGTCAATAGTGTTTTTAATCTGTGCGCGTTCCCGCGTAAACTGACAGGTGACAGGAACCTATTCGGTTCGTAACACCGGCGTGCACTGACTGCGCTGAAGACTGGCCAAATAAATAAACCATGTTCAAGTATTAACCGGAACTTGTTCGTTTGCAAACTTTTGCACGAATTCAGACGTTTTGACCGATAAAGTGACAATTAATGGAGGCAAATTTTGTCATTGGCCTCTGAGACGGTAACATACAAGAATATTAAACTGTTATAATAAAAATACATAACGCATTCGGCATTTACATAGCAGTTCGTTAATTGATATTATTATATACAAAAGTTTTCCACTACAAGCAGCTTTGTCAAAAAACAATGGCTAATTATTCCGGTAATTATCTGTATATGTATTTGAATATACAACATTCCATTCTAATGAATCGTAATTTAATGTATATTACTGGATCTTTGTCATGTTATTAAGAAAAGTAGATTTTATGCCAAATCGACTATAAATTATGAATTCTACCAAATAATCTTTAATTGTTCAAAATGCATTTCTAAGTTGGTCTATAGTAAGTTTTATTAAAATCGATCTAATTAGAGATGACATCATCTCAAACAGACTTACTATAATTTAATTTGGATAAAGTGAATTTAACCAATTCGGAATACAATATTTAATAAGAAACAAAATATTTATTTGAATACATAATAAATGTAATGTATGCAAACTTAAACAATTTATTTAATGATAGAGCACGTTTATATAAAATCCGGTTTCTTCGTATAATTATAATACTTTCAAATAAACAGCAATAAAAATAATATCTTCACATTTGAATTTATGTAAAAGTATTTTCTTCATTTTAATGTCGTCAGTATTTTAAATACCGCCTTATAGTTAATACACGACATCTACAATATGCTAAGTAATGACGTTTTGAATCTATATACTTTGTAACATGTGATTTTTATTCATTAAGCTAATTTTGTTGTAACATATTATTTTTAATGACTATAATAATAAATATTAATAAAGGATAAGCTTAGTCTCATAGCGAAGAGTCTTGACAAACATCTAAAAAGTCTCTCGCTAGATAGTTGGATCAAAGGCCATATGCAAAAGGCAGTACTCCTGGACACAGCACGTATTGTCAAAAAGTTTCTTTCTCTGCGGCCCTAAGCATCGCTAGCTAGGGCCAAGCTCCGCTGCTGGTGGTTTTCCAGTTTATGTTTTTAATACTATTTTTATTTTTGTATTTCACTTTTATATCTATTTTATAAAAAAACCTAATTGAGAAATTAAATATACGAGGGATAATATTTATAATGCATTTCATTAATATTTATTTCTGAGTTTAAATTAAAAACGTAGAAGAATTACAACTCATACTTTGTCTTTGACAGTTCACGCGACATACACGAGCGGATTTGAGAGAAAAATTTCGCGAGGGAAATCGAGAGAAACCGTGGGGCGCATTTAGTTATCGCTTCACACATTAATATCGCAGAATTGGTTTGCTTAGGACTCAGCAGTTATATCTATACTATTATAAAGCTGAAAAGTTTGTATATTTGAACGCGCTAATCTCAGAAACAGCTTGTCCGATTTGTAAAAATATTTCAGTGTTGAATTCATCGAGGAGGGCTATAGGCTATATTATATTTGAAAAAAAAATAGGGATCCTTACTCAAAGTTCAATAAGATGACCTAAGGTTTAAAAATCGAAATGACGCAAACGAAGCCACTGGCAAATCTAGTCAGTTAATATAATTTACGTTTATAAAGACTAGTGCTACCAGCGCTTTCGTCCTACGGCGAAGTCCTAAATTAGAATTAAGTCTATATTTGAAATAAACCGTGACAAAGTTAATCCAAATCTACTCATCAGTTTTGTGCATGATCGAGTAACAAACAAAAACTTTTTCGTTTTTAATATTACATATATACTAATTCACACTACTTGGAACATAGTGTACTAAATGTATAGTTCATACGTATTTTTTTAATTAAAAAGATCATCTATAGTGTGGTAAATATGCGTCATATTAGAGAAAATATAAAAATGTTAAGACAGGGAGAGAAACAAATGGTACACTGTATCAACGGATACGTGAAAAGTACATTTATCATGAGTGCCTAAATAATATATAATAGTTTCTCAACAAAGTTATGCAACGAAACCGCGAGCAAACATTACTGGCAATATAGAAACTTAGATATTACCGGACTGTAGACGACAGTGTCGCTCAGCTCTTAAAGTTATCATAGTTTTTGCTATGATGCTCTTTACATTCAACGATTGAAGATGTAAATAATTAAAAAAAAACATTCGCATCGGTTCGTAGTTCCATTATAAATATTTTAAATAATGTTTCGATGGAATGTGTATAAGTTTTATTACGATACAAAAGTCAAATAGGGTACAATTTACGTCTAATGTTTGATTAGTCTGTTTCTTAATTAGAAATTAAGCTAATAAAATGAACCTATCTATAATAAAAAAATATAAAATATCGTATTATATTTATTAAATTGCTTTATGTATCTTTATGCTTTCCACTTTTTCATCATATTTTATAAAGTAGTTTAAATAAAAGTACAAAATTATCTATTTTAAAATTTGATCTCGAAAAGTTGAAAGTGGATTTAAAAAAAAATAACTTCTACAGTACAAATAAAGTACTTTGAATAGTTTTTATAAAATAAAATTAATTGAAACAGGTCAAATTCATTTCATATACTCCACCTATAAAGAACCCACAAGTCCACCAAAACGTCATTACCAGTATGTAAGTAAAAACAACATTCTCGTGTCATAAAGTTTGATTAATTCTTGGAGAAAATAATACGAGAACCCTGCCATCATACGACTCAAACGTTCAGAGACAATTAATATAATACTAGCCATTTCTTCTCTCAAATTGAATTCCACACATAATAAACATACTTAAAAAGGTTTAATTAAAACCAGCTAAGCGATTCGGATAATGTAATTCAATGTTCTTTGATATTAATTTACATATAACGATTTAGACTTGCATATTATTTAAAAGTCGTATCGTAGTCGTGTCGTAGCGTTAAAAAACGACTATGAAGACAATTTACGTATCTGGTTGATTATGGGTTGTGGCAACATTCACCTGCATAGCTGAATACTGACGGTGACAAAAGTACAGGAATTTTATCGTAAAAATCTTAAGTTTTTAGTGTCAGACCTTAAGAAGCGATAGCCCGTGACAATATTCGCCACAAAAAATCCGGTTTAAATTATGTTTCTTATTTCATTTTAATTACAATAGTAATATATAAACGTTTCATTATTCATAAAAGAAACGATATTATAGTAAAATACTGTTTTTATACTCAAACTAACATTCGTTTTTATTTAATTACTCACAATTCTTATTTCTATTGTTGAAAGACATGTCGAATTTATTAAAACAGTTTTTGAATTTATAAATTATAGAGAATTTGTCTTTGTAAATCAAACTTTCAAACAAAATAACTTTACCACTTGTCAGTACATATATTTATTGGAGGCAGGAAAAGCGGTGTCTCTCAACTACCTGATGTCGAAAGTCGATTTATGGAAAAGCTGCAAGCCAATTACCTTGATGAACAGCGTCGAGATATAATTTATAGTCTTCAGAGATTACGCAGTGATACTTAAGTTTATAGATACCTTAAATAATACGGATTCGTATACATTGTACTCGTTAAATCTGTTATCAGTTTTAAACAAACATTCTCCACGCGTGTTGATAAAATTATCGTTTAGATTATTTTTTTACTGAAACAGGAAACAGGGCCGGATTTAACATAACATATTCTGCCCAGTACCCCCGGATGGTATCCAGGGCCGGATGTGACTATTTTGTATTATAACCTATGTCTTGTCCTTCTGATACCCTAACGACCTATTTTAAGAAATCAATACATCTGTATACCTAAAGATTTTTACAAGCAAGTCGAGAGCTTGAGATTCTATATAAGCAAAAGATAATGAAAATATCATTTATCTTAATGAACTTCAGAAAATTTAAGTATGTTTTTTTGTGAGATCGTAAAAATATAGCTTTTATAACTTATTTAAATGTAGTATTTACATTCTTAGTGTGAAATATTCTTAAAAATAAGTCCTAAGTTTTCGTTTCGCCCATCAATACATAATTAACTTAATTATAGCCATGTCAACGTTGCGATAGAATTTAAATAATCCGAATATTATACATTTAAAATTCAGTAAGTATGTCAATGAATGTAATCTACATTTTACGGCTAACAAAATAAAATAGTGTTTAATTAGGTTTCTAGTTTAGGCTAGCTCTATTACTTAGAACAACGCTCTACATAACTTAGAAACACGAAAGCATTCGCAATTATGGTGTTGGTCCTAGAAACTTAATTAAAAAAAGCTATATAATATTTATTCGGCTCAAATCGGAGCCATTTAATTTATGTCAAACGATCCAACATTATTACAACCAGTTTTTATCACAGAATTCTTTTTACGAAAAAATGTAAGTAATAATTTAAAGTCACAATAAAGATTAATTAGGCGTAAAAAGTATTTTTACGTTAAAATATTGTGGGATTTTTTTAAACTTTAAATAAATTAAGTGTGTAGTAAAAAGGCTTATATTTCATATAAAATTATTATGATTAAAGTGTTTCATTGAAATAAAACACTATTATATTGTTATTTAATATATTAAGCAATTACTCTTGCTGATGGATACAGATAATATATAAAAAATTATAAATTAATTTAGCAAGAAGACGTTGCTAAAACCATGCGTCTCTCTCAGTTTATCGCTATTTAGTGGTTAAGGCGTGAAAGCGTAACAAACAATGAATTCAGCATTTAAAAGGATTAATGATTCGTTTACAATTTTCATTTAAATGTATGCATCTCATGTTAACAAAAAAACGATATAGACTAAAAATATCGCTGACATTTCGCCTTTGTGAACTTACGTAATTTGGTTCGATAATCTGTTATCTGTTATTGTCATAATGACGTTCTTAGTCGACGGAAGATATAATAACGAATGGGTGTGTGAGTTATCACGAACAGGATGTAACCATTTGGCTCCAACTACAAGAGATTGCTTGTTAGTAACAAAAATAGCCCGCCGTTCTCAGACCACCAAGAATGTTTCGTTAGCCTCGTAATATATAGAACATTTGTGAACATGATGTATATAAAATTCTGCTTCTTCCCTCGGCTACGCTCATGTCGATTGCTAAACACTTCTAGTTATCTATAAATTTTTGGATAAATTAATTAAATGTACAGATAATAAAAATATAATAGACTTGTTAAATCAAAAACGGTCAGACCGTTCTCGATAAATCTTTCACTGGAGTAAAGCTAATGTTTTGTGGCTACTTTTATTTCAATATCAACAAGATTAATATACAGACACAAAATTGTGTCTGTCTCTTAACATAATACGCAACACGGGTTCCCTATTTTTATGTACTTATTAATGAGTAAATAAAAACCACTTGTGTTATTTTTTTCGATAAGAAGGCAAACGAACATACAGTTCACTTATATGAAGCGATTTCTGTCTCACAAGGACACCTCCAAGATCAGTAAAACTAAAAGACGCGTTGGCAACCTTAAGGCCTTATTTTATTTTTATTTCGAGTATTCAGAAATTCATAGACTGAAATCGAAACGCGCATAGCACTTCACGACTTTTCCATCTATGGACGGTGGTACGTGATCCTGACGGAACTTATAAATTATTAGAAGTTCCTCCCACCACATTTAATACTCGAAATACATGAGTTTTTGACACTCTACCGGCCAAGGGCAGCCCGTACGAAGCAAAACACAAATTCCTTTTTTTTAAATGTAACTGCGTTACCGGGACTCGAACCCGATGCTCTGGCGTCGCGGTTGTTTTACACAACCGCTAGGCTTCAGAGCCCTCAAAAAGCCCTTGTATGGAGTTTTAAATGTGTTTATGGAGTTAATCTAATTATGGGTTACGTATAAAACTTTAAGTTGCAACTCACGAAGACTTAGAAATTAAATTATCTTAATTATAAGTATGTACTTAAGTATTCGTGTAACTGCGCCTGTTTTAACCTTATAGCAATACTTTCGAAACAGAAAAGTCATAGATTATGCCTATGCAAATAAATAAATTGGCTTTTTAATGGATACGAAAGTATAACACGAATTATATGTAATATTATTGTCTGTTTGTTTTACTGAATCTCCGAAAGTACTGGATTCATTTTGAGGGGATTTTCGGATAGCTATAGGGAGATGTTTGTTCATTACATCATCACCAAATTAAAAAATAAATTTCCATGTATTAGTATCTAAAAGACTTAAAATGCTTGACGTCTGTGTTTTGCTTGTCTGAACACTGTATATTAGCTAATTGGCTATTCCCTAAAACGGCCATTAGATACTAAATATTTAATCTTTTATTTAAATGAGTTATCTTTCGTTTTAATTACAAACACATTATGGTCAGTACGTAATAGTATGACGCAACGAATTATATACGCGTATCCCCTTATCAGAACAAACATATTAATTGCTCAGTTTAGTGTAGGGATGAACGCATTGACGCGATGTTCGCTTATGATCGTTTCAAGATCTGAGTTAACAGGCTGATTAAGACTCTTAGAGGAACGGTCAAGAAACTGAGTCGGGTTCTTTTTTTTCACATTTTCACAATTGGTAATTAGATCGTACATATATAAATAATAAGAGATTTAGCTATTAATATAAATTAAAGGTATTTTTTTAATTATTTATGATATTGATTTCTAAATATTGCGGTGAATCTAACTTTACATAAAAATAGGAATTTATGGAAAAAATGTTTATGAGATTTTTATTACTAACATTGAATTAATAAAAAGTGTTTTCAGCCTTTTCAAAAGGCAATATTTCAAGTAACGAGAAACACTTGCGTATATTAATTTTACGAAAATTGCGTCTTTCTGTTGACCAACGATTCAATTTCATAACGTTACACCAATTTACATAATAAAATGTCAATATGTGGTATTGCAAACATTTTAGCAAATTAAATATTGTTTTCTACTTTAATTTCAGCTATATTCAAAGTATGGTGGGTGCACCTGCGTTCTTATAACATTAGCTATCACCTAGAGGCGCTTATCAAAGTTAGTCCAGCTATTTTGGAGATTAGGTGGATGAAACACACTAATCTATTCTATACAATATTATAAATCTGAAGAGTTTGGTTGTTTGTTTGTTTGTACGCGCTAATCTCAGGAAGCACTGGTCCGATTTGAACATTTTTTTTTAGTGTGATGATATATTTATTGAGGAATGCCGTAGGCTATATTACATTTAAAAAAAATTAAGTATTCAAAATTTGATCCAAAACATTTATATTTGAGACATTTATACGGGACAACGCCAGTCGGTTCTGCTACTATTATGGAAATACTTATTGACGTGAAAAATCGGATCACTTTTAAGAAATTTTGCGGACTGAAAGATTAAAATTTGGGCTAAATAAAATAACTGAAACAACTCCTAATATTTTTCAAAAGTATTTACGCAAACAAATAAGGCTTGGTTGCAAAATATCTTAATAAATCTGGTATCGTCAATTACTTGTTATTTAATAACATTTATAGTTTTCAATCCTGTAAACAATAACTAAAAGTAGTTCTTATCGCTGTAATGCGTCGGACAAAAACAAAGTCAGATTTTGATAAAAAATTTGAAGGAGGTTAAATTATTTTTGTTGACTATATTTCGCTTATTATTTAAGCATTATATCCTACTCTATATTAAGTTAATGTTGCGTAAGTCAGGTATGATGAAATAATATGTCAGGTCTTTGAAATGTAGGTACAGACCGTTTATATCAGAGCCTTTTAGTATTAAATGACAATTTAAAATGTTAAAATATCTGTTTGAAAATCCTTAATAAAAATTTCACAGATAAGTTTGCTTATTTACTTAAGTCAAATCACTTTTAAAATTATAAATATTTAATAATAGATTAATATAGAAAATGACAAGCCATTTTTGTTTCAATTTTTTTTTAATAATAACGAAAGAGGTTTTATAGTTTTTATTTATAATTATTCCCTTTTAACTTTGTCTTTGGTATGAGATGTCGCGATCACAATGAGCGAATTAAAAAATAAATCTGACACAGATTAAATATTTTGTTTATAAATACGCTACCATAACACAAGATAATTCTTTTTTTAAATTTACATAGACGACTAAGTTTTGTATAATATACTTTGTTATACATTTTGTGAAGAATATACATTTATCAATTTGTCTTTTTAAAAGTTATAAAAATATTTATGCTCATAATTAGACCTTTTTACCACTTTTCTCAATTTGACGACTAAAATTTAGTAAATCAATATACTATTTTACAATATTTCCGTAAACGTGTAGTTTAAACATCTGTCTATACCTAATAATGGAATGTCGATAAGGAAAATAGATTAGCCATATTTTTGAGGATTAAGCGTATTTTCATACACATAGGTACATATATTATTGTTACAACACATTGCGTCATGTCCCTAAACTGGCGGCTTTTTACATTTTCTAGACTCAGAAATGTATTATTAAAATTTAAAAACATCGACCACACACTCCGTCGAATAATAAAAGTAATATTTTAATCTATAACCATTTTTCGCATAACAGTTAACAATATAAATTGTTGCTTTTAATAATATATTTGATTATTACTGTAAACCGTAGTATAATCGTAGTGAACACAACGCACGCAATCTCGTGATATTTTAGGGCAACGAAAGCTTGAAGTTTAAACATAAATATACTGTATTGTTAAATAACATATAGGTTATATCATGAACTGAACACCGATGATTCTATCAACCTCGTGCCCTTCAAACGGTGACCTTTTGACATTTTGGGACAAAATTAAATAAAGCAATATAAACAAAAACGACATACCTTTTTTTCTAAAAGTCCTATAGTTTCAGCGGTTTCGATTTTCGTTTTCTCAGACATGTTTACACAATTTTTTGATGATAACTAGTTAATTTCTAGACGGACACGTCTGACAATAGTCCGGGTAACTGGAGCGCATGCGCGGTGAGGAACCCACTATTTGCGAGTACAATGGACCCTAGAGCAGATATATTAATATTAGGGTCCCGTATTCAAATAGCACAGTGGTAGCGTCAATTGCACCAAAATAACTTGTGTGCTTCAATAATTAACGTTATTGTAGTGATGTTTGCACTGATTAACTACAAGAAATTAGTATTAAAATATCAGCAAATATAAGTATGGTGTATTTCATCGTAGTTATAATCGGTATAACATGATAGAGCGTAAATAATGCTAATACAACGTTATCAAATTATGTACTTTTTTAAAATCAGGATAGATTTTTTCCGTCAAATCATCGAAGGTGTCATTAGTACTATCTGTCATCGTTTTCGGGAGCGGTCCCCTAACAACTTGTATATAAAAATTATAAAAAGTAACACAAGTTACTATTTAAGACACTACCAATCAAAGTCTCGTCTAAATCAGTCTAGCAGTTTCGTTTCGTTTAGCCGACACAAACAGGCAAACAAACATTTTACAAGTGCAAGTCTATGATGTGTATCTTCTAACATTACACGTGAAGAAAGGATCTTAATATTTCAGAACTGTCTGACAAAGAAGGTTAACGAAAATATTATTTTTATTCAGTGATCTAAGTAAGAGAAAAGCTAAATCATGATTAAATATTTGTATAAATATGCTTGTTATAGCGCTTATACGGAACCATATATGACAATATTTAGAATAACACTTAGCTAAAGTTTATCGGAACGTCGTATCTGTTAAAATTAATATCGCCAACAGTTCAAGGAGGGGTTATATTATTCGAATTCTTGGAATCGATTCCGAAATTATTATCATTCA
>JAOSYY010024274.1:0-15306 GCA_025727935.1 Hebomoia glaucippe
CGATATTTTCTTGTATGTCACCAGCCGCATATAGTGCAAATACATCGTTAACAATCTGTACAAGAACATGAATTAAAATATTAACAACAAACAAGCAGTAAACTATTATTGATAGAAATCGTATAAAAAATCCGTTTCTATTTACAAAAATAAATGGTACTAATTCAGAGATATCAGCGACAGACAGTTGTCATGGAATTGTGTCTATAGTTATCTAGTCTTAGAACATTAAAAGGTTTTTAATAACATAAAATTTACTGGCCTGTGCTCTGTTTAATTCATCGATCGCCAAAGTATCATCCTTCAATGTCTTTGCAATAAGTTTCCAAGTCGTATCATCGTAGTTAACTCGGTAGTAACCTTAAACATCAATACGGCATAATTCGGATGCAATTTACTTTTATTTTAAACAGACAATTATCAATTTATAAAGATTATAAATTAGCTATAAAACATAATGAATGGTTAGGTATATCATTTTATTTATTTTTTGACAGATTTAAAAGGTAGCAATACAAAATAGATGGAAAAGTCGTGAACTGCTGTGCGAGTTTCGATTTAAGTCTATGAATTTCCGAATACTCAAAATAAAAAAAAACAAAGCCGGCAGCAAAATCGCTAAGGTTAGCAACGCGTCTTCTAAATCTACTGTTCTTGGAGATGTCCATGGGCGAACTGTATGCTCGTTTACCTTCCTATCGCATAAAAAAAATACTTATGAGAAAACAATTGCTCGCCAGGAAAAATTTACAATCATCTTGCTTTTTATTATATGCCAAAGTTGTTTAAACAAGCCTTAGTAATAAAACGTATAAGGAGCTCTAATATAGAACCATTCATTAGTGGTAAATGATTACAAAAACAATTGGTGTGTAGGAGTTTGTAGCTTAAGAGCTATCGAATAGTATCTGCAGCTTGACATTCAACGTAATGTACTTGGTAATTATTTATGATTTGTTGAAATATTATATTGTAAATAGGTATATGGATAAAGATAACCTTATACAATTATTGTCAACTACGACATGAAAGTAGCGAATTTTGTACTTAATTTTTTACTGGCATATAATGAAATTTCTGTGAAAATTATAACATATTCTACTTTGTAATAAGTTCCTTCAAATAATTGTTTAGGATTGTGAGTTTAGGGTTAGTCAAATGTAGTATTTCTCATAGTGTAGATCTATGCTAAGAATAGAAGTTAGCTCTTTGACTAAATGACCTACTACAACAGTGGCGTGGGATCGGATAGAAATAGACAGTTTATAGCTAATCACAGACTCGGCCAAGGATTGCAAGATCAATGTCAGTAGAGCGAAATACAATTCAAAGTTATGTTTCTTATTTTAAATGTTAGTAAAGGAATTACTGTGCTTAAACGGGTCAAGCAAATTTAATAGTTATAGATTTTCTTACATTGGAAAAATTATTTTGAAGATTACATAACTGTTAAAGCGTGTTTTTGTTAACGACTTCTTGTAATTATAATACTATTTTAAAATATCAAGCTTTTTATTTAAATGTACAGTTAATTTTTCAATAATTTATCAAGGAATAGAATTTACTGTACATCGCTGTGTCAAAGACTTACCTGAAGCGTTTCTGTTAAGAATAATCCAGCCTCCATTTAAATTCTCTCCAAAAGTGTAAGTTTGACTTCCGATTGTAAAACGTGGTTGGTGGCAGTTATAGCAGTTTTCGTTGTTTTGTACAATGTATGAAATAGGAATCAGGTAATTCGAATCGAATCGATTTAAATTGTGAAAGCTGAATTGTCTCTAGAAAATGAAATAAGTATATAAGAAACTTTATCCGTAGTAGTTGTACAGAAGATCGTCTGATCTATTAGACAGTACATACAATAAACTTTTAAATGACTACACGAAGGGTTACATTAAATGTTTATACTGGTACGATTTAAAAAATAATTTCAGTATTGAATCGATGCATTTATCGAGGAAGGCTATAGGCTATATTATATTTTCAAAAAAATTATTAAAATTGATTATTAAAATTCAATTGATTATTAAAATTCACATAATGAAAAAAAGCGCTGGCAGAAGCTAGTAACTTATAAAAGGAGATTTAAATGAATGAAAAATGTGAAATACATATATAAATACACTGATATATAAAATATAAGACAATAGACATCGCTCACTTGTTTTAATTGGATCGCATTAGGAGTTCTGTCTCTAATAACATTAACGTTAACAACCGGGTACCCAGATTGATAGAACCATGAGCTCATCACACGAGAGGCAGTTGACCCGTTGAAGAACTGATGAAGGCATTCCACTGTGTCATGGTCTAAACTTTGCATGAAATCAGCGAGGGAAATAAAGTGACCTCTCCTGAAAATATTTATAAACAATATAGTTAGCGAATGAATAAGTCTTTTTCAAATAATCCATACTCCAGTAATTATAATCGGTGTGTCAGTTGAAAGTATGTATGACCACTTTAGGATGGTGACTTGATTACGTTATAAAATTGAGTTATGTCTTAGAATAATAAATCTTACTAGAAATCCCTTATCTGTTATATAAATTTAATTATAGTTTGTAGGTAAATTTTAAATAGTTGCATAATCAAATCAAAATCAAAAAAAGATCCAACGCACCTTATATTAATGTATTTAATTAGTGCTTGATGAAATTTCTCAGTTCCCAGCCAGTTTTCGACCATCCACAATATCGAGGCTGTCTTCATCGTCACCAGTTTCTTATATCTCGTTGGAATCTCGATCGCTAAGGTTCTATTAAACGTTATGAGCGCTGGAGTGGTATGGTGCCAGTCTACTGCCATTGCTTGGTGTTTCATTTGAAGCCCATATATTGATAATGGAAGTTTTTTTACTGATCTTAATTCACCGTGGTTGTACTAAAATAACGTATCATTAAATTTGAAATTTACTAGTTAAAATTTACTCCTAAAACATACATTTTTAGTATATTCTTGAAAAAGTGTTGCTCAGTACAATTTTACCTGGGTTAAATAATAGTGAGCAAAGTATGTTGCAACGCCCTCTTTGAACCACTCCTCAATCCACCTTGTACGTTCCACTTCTCCTGGGTTTCCTAACCATATCCTACTTAACTGCTGAGCTAGCTCGAACATCATTCTTTCCATCTGTTTAATACTGGTAAATTCATTCACGTAGCCTAATCTTGTATCACTGTAATATATACCGACTATATTTCTTTAATCATTTTTTTTACAGTTGTGAGAAAAGTTTTAATAAGCAAAAATAACTACTAATTCCACTTCCATATGACATCTTATACGTTAAGAATTAACAAAAAAATAAGAAAATCTATGATCTCGTAAATTATATATATAGTTATATATTACTTATATAGATTGGTCGAAACTCTTGGATATCAAGAATCCATGATCCAAAGAACTCTAACATGTGGTTTTTGCTATTATATTTCTTGTCGACCAGGTGTTATTACAATACTTTGTACTTGATATTGTAACAAGTATTAGCGTTTCTCGTATAAACATTCGCGTGAATGTTATCCTTGAGAACTATATAAATTCGTCCGTATGAGCAACATCTGGTTTATTTTTTAGCATTTTTACATCTAACATTTTAATTGTTATTTTAAGATTTTTAATACAATATTATTATAAACGGAATAATTTTTCATAAACAATTAATAGAATGTTTATTTGTTGTGTGTACTTATATACTCACCTATTAGTCAAGAGATTCCAGCTCTCAATTTCATATCCATTAAGGTTCTTAGGCACCGCCACTATATTTATAGGTCCGTTCACAAGAGGCCTATTGATCATGGAATATGCATGAATCATGTTTATTAGCGTCTCACCAAATTGTAATATAAAAGTATATTGTGGCAATTTAGACTTCGGTGACCAGATGATTAAAGTATCATCACCAATTTGGATCTGACGGCTGCTGAATTGGGAATGATGAAAGCCAGCTTGATGAATTCCTATTTGAGGCGATGGGAAGTATTCAATGATACCGTAGCTGTCGTCTTTGAAACTGTAAAAATATGAAGAGAAGGTACTCAGATTCCTTGCTTATTGCTAATATAACAGTATACATATCATATAGTTTCTAAGATGAAAAAGATGTATTAAACTTTTTATTATAATTATAAGTATTCAAAGATCGAAGCCGATACGACCATTTCTGCACCGTGCCCTTTATGTTCATGGTGATAGAAAATATGTAGACTTTGCCAAATTTGGATGTCAGTAAATCGTTTCAACTTAGACTCTATTTTTTGCAATTTCTCATCTAATTATAGACTTTCTTTCAAAGCAAATATGGCGACGGTACTTTACTCAGAAGTAGAGATTGTAACTGACTTTCTTTATTTGGAGTAGTGAGGTTATTAGTACACCCATGTACATGGTTAGATGATTAATATACTCGTAGAAATCTATAACTGTGGTGGGAAGTCAATAATTCTAATAACTCCAACATAATACTGGAATGACTAGTAGATATTCTCTAGGTATTGAACTACGTCAATTCGAAAATTTAGGGACGTGATATGTGCATTTTGATACATTGCTAATAAGATAACTTTTAAATTCAATTTGGGAGCAGGAAAAATACGTTACATTGAAATTCTGGCTTGAACTACACACACATACATAGATGTTATTATTGTCAGACGGTAAAAAAAATATATTCATAATAATTATGCAGACATAACTATGAATTCGTCTATTTTTTAGTAACAAAAGATACCCGGTCCAAGCCTTTTACGGCTGCAGTGAATAGAAACTGCGCCAATTATTGTAACTTGTTGAGTTTGGTATGTGGCCAGTTCCTTAAGAGGCTTTACGATAATAACATAATACTCCAAGATAATGTTTATATGGTTAAGGGGACACTGTATCTATATATAGATATTAAATCTACTACTTAATTTAAATTATATATACTATTAACGTAAAATCAGCTTCATTTGATGCACCTTCATACATAATAAATATACTAAATTAAAAAATCGTTATGTCATTTACTATTTTGAAAATATAAATTACCTAATTTTGAAATAGGGAATTTCGCAGTTATATATGTTGAATAAATTATTCATTATTGATGAATAAAAATAAGGCAAGGTATATTGTACGTTTAGGTCGAAGCAAAAATTTTTTTTTTTACATAAAGTTTAAAGCAAAATATTACGCTTTACTAACTGTAATATTATTATTGATATAATATTTTATGTTTTTGCATATGTAACAAAAATTAGGACCAGAATGCTAATGTATGAGATTTTTTACATCATAGGCATCAAGGATAACCTCATTTCTACCTCCAGGTACTGGTAAAGAATAAAAATCATTAAAGATTTGACTTACGCTGAGCTTCCTATTTAACAAAAGAGCTTTGTCTGTAAAATTTGATTTAAAATAGTACTTACTTCTGTCTATTCAACTCATTCACAACCACAAGTGTTGTATTACAGAACTGGATGCCCGGCCTGGGTGGAGTTACATACACTCTAAATTTGAAAACTGCTTCAAATTGAGGATTGTCGAAACACGGGAAAAAATACTTTGCTTTATTTGGAGACAACCGTGTTGTGAATAAGTATCTGTAACAACGATTATAGCATAAAAAAGCATCTGAAATTCCATATTCGATGCAGTTTCCTGTCCAATTTTGCTGATGCGATATAGTATACAATGTATCATAAATACTATTATGCTGTCCTGTTTTTAATAAAGTTATACTATCTGAAACTGTCAGATTGAAAATAAAACAGGAAATTTGCATAGAGAGACAAATAAATAAGAATAATTTCTATAAATATTATTGTCCACAGGAAGATTATTTTGACACCAGAAATCGAGCAATAAAACTAGTTAAATTATGAATGCCTACCTAATTGATACTGATCCTTTTTACTAAGTTTAAAATAAAGTTTAAAAATGACTGAATGTTGATCAAAATTTCCTATTACATAAGTTTGAAAATTATTCTTAAGCATTCGTGTTACGTCATGCCATCTAATAATAGTGTTTTGCAAATTATAACAGGGATACGCTACAGGTTGTTACGCTAAAATTTGCACTAACTGATTAACGTATGCACAAGACTTCCGTATTTCGCAATCGCAATAAAATAATAGCAAGGTGGTTTTAAAAGAACTAAAACATGCTTAATTTCCTTCAATTATTTCAAAAAATCAATTCTATAAGATGATGATTATTAGTAAAAATTATACCATATCTTAAAGATGTCGATGTTGAGATTAAAGAGTTCACAAAATGTGTTAAACTAAAGCGTAAAATAACTAGGAATATGTATTTTATATATGAGAATATTTGTCTTTTGTTTCAGTTTTTCTCTGATTAACCATTTTAAAGGCTCTATTATTTGTATTCACAAACCATGACATGACACCCTTAATCACTGCCTACCTCTACGGGAAACGAGAGTGGTTTATATGTATGTACCTATACAGTTTCGTAAATTTTGTTGTACTTCATTAATTTTTATGCGACCTTTTTCCAATTTACTACACAAATAGAACATATGGCACATGAACGTCAGTTTGATCGTGGAATATTAATTGTATATCGAGACCATACAAACTAGGCGTTCTACGCCTAATTAAACACGGCCCTGAAATCTAAATGGTTTCCTGATGACGAGTACATCATTGTCATTAGAATCATCTTAGTTGTACCTTAATGTGTGATGATTACATTTCATTATGATTGATGTTTTATGTTGCTGTAGTCTAAACACCTGAGTGGTTCAGTAGTAAACGTGCCACATTTTGTTCTATCCGAAATAAGTTCAAAGCTTAGAGGATGTCAGAAGTCAAAATACTTCGATGTGATCAGAGCAAATTAGTGAGTTCAATAAAAAATAATAATATCAAGTTAGCTTTGTGCTCGTTTACTATCCTAACATTGCAGCCCTCAATCCATTAACAAATTTTTCAAAAAAGTATTTGGAGAAATAAGTGTTACCGTTATTCATAATATTGTCTTGAATCGTGCCCCTACAATTGAAATATTTAAAAACAATACATAACCATTTAAATAAACTTATTCATGAGTAACTAGGGACTATGGATTCAAAATCATAAACGATTTTATTTTTGGATATAAGGATATACAAATTTTAATACTATATATAGATGTTGTTTATAAACTCGATTCATAAAAGTAAACGAAAACGATTCACTATTACCATTTCAATCAAACAATAAATCAGTATACATGTGGGAAGAAGGTCACCCGTTCCACTAAAAGTCAAACAAACTATGAAGGTTTTTAAAATAAATCCCAGAAAACATTCTTACGCTTAAGAATAATGTGCTATTGATATATTATAAACACTTTAAAGAAAGTTTATTCCCTGGCTCTACTAGAAAGGATCATAAGTACTTAATTTTAGAATTACATATTGTTTAGGTGTTTGATGACTGCTTCCGAAAATGAAGACGGGTGATAGTACTAATGACATTTTTGATTAAGGGACGGAAAAAAATCGATCCTGACTAAAATAAGACATATTTTTAACACTTTTTATTAGCATTATTTACGCTCCATCTTGTAAGTACAGCTGAATGAAACGATACTTTCATAAAAAATACATTATTTTACTAAAAAAAGAACCAGCAATGAAGAATGATAACAAAAACAACTGGAATAACGTGATGGAGCGAAACAACGCTCATAAAATGTTTTAATTTTTTTTCAATCAGAATCGAACTTTATTCTGTGCCTTCATCAAAGGTGTCATTATCATCTATCTTCGTCTTCAGGAGCAGTCATCAAACACCCTGTGTATATATATTATAAATTTTAGGTCTTTCGACTTATATATGCTCAATTTTATTCGAAAAAATTAGTTCGTGATTTGGAGATATTTTTTCTTAGTCTACAAAATCGTGTTAAGGATACATGTCTATTGAGATGAGTTCTATTTTTTAATACAGATATACATTAAATATAAAATAACATGACATAAGTCAGACATGATTAGCGATTTTGAGCAGACTGTAAATAAAATGCAAAAACAATTACAAGTATTTTTTCAATTGTTATTCCATATTAACAAATAATATTATAATTATTTATGGCTAAAGAAGCTTAAATAATTTAAAATAGACTTACGCTTGCTTTCCATCATCGCCTTTATATGGAACAATAAATACCCCTTCACTATCGGGTTTCACGTATTTCACAAACGAAACACGTATAATATACTGAGCTCTACTAACACTGAACTGTTTTAGGGGTTCTTTTAGATAAATAAATAATTTTCCTCTCCTATTATCGAATTCGTAAGGTCTATGTTGATTTACAATATCATTAGTGCCATATAACACTCTTACGGTGCCAGATTTGATTTCCATATCTTTTGCATCCAATTCTATGATATTTATGTTTGGTGCATTTGCGATCACAGTTATTAATAAATCACAGTCGTAATACGAAGTCCCGTCATTGAAAATATGAGGTATTATATTAATTTCGTATTGCACGGGATAGATTGTGTAATTTAAACATTCTTCTTCTAAGATATAAGCTTTACTCGTTGTAAAAAATAATAAAAATACCGTAAAGAAAAGCATTTTTCTGTTTTCAACACTGAATACTAGAATTTTAAATATTGAATCTATGGATGATGGCTGTTTTTCACAATTTTTTTCATAGATGCACAGATAACAATATCATTATTACTCTTTTTATTCGCGCCAAATCGAATACAGACGCGACTACTCTCAGAGCGCGATCGAAATTCAAATGTTGTGGTACTCTATCGCGTGCCAGCTACACATCGTTTTGGCGTCGGTCATTACCAGTTTATTGAGACCTATGACGTATTCTTTCACCTGTAAACTATATAGGCAAAATATTCTTCTACTATTATGTCATAGATCCACACTAAATGGACATTGTATCTATTGTTTTGCAAGCACTTATTTCTGACATTTGCCCGTTTATGTTTCGCTAATGTAACTAATTCGCTGAAGAATGTATGAAAATATGCGGAAAAGACCTTTTTGCTTTTTATGGAAGTGTAAAATAAAACTAATTACTATGCACACTATAAATAATTTATTTATGAATTAAAAATCGTGAATGTCTAATTATTTAAGCTTAATTTTGTAATATAATAACACGTTACTACGGGCAAATTCTTTCATTATCATAATATTGTTTCAAGGTACAATACAAATAGATAATATAATACAAAAATTAGCGCTTTGTATGATAATCATACATTATTATGCTATATTAATGATAGTGGAGTTGAATCTCTTTTTAAAGTTATTTACAAATAAATTATTTTTCTACCTTATAAATGACCCTGGTATCTGTTATATACATACATATATATACATAACTTTTATATCTTTGTACAATCTGTTAAGGACCTTAATCCAAACAAAATAATCTGTTAATAAAGTTTTAGCGATATTATTCAATTAAATACATTTAATTATATGAAAAAGGCTGCCCATATAATTCCAGCGAGGACCATGATGCCAGAAGAGGTAACCGTGCGAGCATTGCCTTTCAGGATGGTAAGGATATCCGCTTTATGATTATCTGCCCAAGTGGTTACAGCCTTAGCAGCAGTCAAAGATTTTTTCGCATTATTGACAGCTTCTTCTCCACATTCCGTACAAGATGACAGCCAACTTTCAAACTGAAATGTAATATTAAATTATTATGGGAAATCTACGTAAGTTTCCGAAGTAGTAAATAGAACTTTCCATTATTTAAATAACATTATATCGGTATTCAGATTATAATTTATAAAATTATTTCAACTATTAATGCACCGACATTCACTGATCGAATAGAATTAAATAAAATGTTTATGTTTTTGTGATATGCACATCCATAGCACGAAAATTTATTACTTCCTAAAAATGATTTCGGAAAACTCAATAGCAACGCTAATGTTTCCTTGACCTTCGCTATTTTGATTCGTTTGTAGTTTTCAGTCATTAATGATAAAGTTTTCTTATTGTTTTGTCATTGAACGAAGTTAGATCAAAAATTGGCACACTTTCAGTGTTTATTTTCATACTATTTTTTTATGCAATATTTTGCATGAGTAATCTATACACTTTAGTTTTAGTAAGTGTACTTTTAATATTAATATAAAATCATGCTAACAATAATCAAATATTGAAAATATATAAAAAAATGTTTGCGTCATAGTTCTTTATTAAATGTTTATTTTGCCATAGGAAGGTAAGCAAGCCGAGAGTTCAGCTATAGTAAGGGATTCCTGTCGCCCATGGGCATTTCGAAGACCAGGAGGACTAAGAGACGCGTTGGCTTTAAAGCCGAAGCCATATTTCATCATTTCTTATTTTAGCGACGTTCTGCTGCCGGCCTTTTTTATTTTTATTTCGAGTAGTCGGCAGTTCATATACTGAAATCGAGACTATTACATCTATGAAGGGTGGTAGGTAACCCGGACGGAACTTATAATTTATTAGAAGTCCAATTCTTGAAATGCCTGTGTATTTTGTTATTATTACGGCCATTCACAAAATAACCTTTTTCATATTTAATGTAAAAGGCCCTTTTTTAAGTAGGCATATATTAAGTTACACATAATAATTCATTCATTCATTCTTTATATTTAATCCAGTCACACAGATTAAGCATATTAAAGAAAAAAGTAAAAATTGAAGTCTATGGAATGGGACAACTGCCAAATGAATCATAGGATTTCTCTTTTGTACGTGATGCATACGTTTGTAGGTCATGAATATAGCTATAATAGCAATTTGAGATAGGTTAGTCAAATTCAGTGAACATTTTGAAAATAAACTTGTATAAATAACTTTCGATGAATTTTATACGCTCTTATTAGTTACTTTACACTACTGTTATCACATCTTGGACGTCACTTTAAACATACTTTTAATTTTCACATCGAAGTGAAACTGTGTGTGCGATTTCGTATGAAGGTACTATAATTTTCTAATGAACTGTTCTTGTAATAAACTGCAACTCTTTAGCGTAAAATTTTCGTTATGTTAATTTTTATATACACTACTTTAAGACATAAAAGAGAAGACAAAGTAGACATAATTAATTTTACACTTAAAAAAAAATAATTAATTATTATATATATGTATTATTTTCATTTAATCGAACATACGTAATTGTCACTAATATATTATCAATATTATGTTTTACTCTGTATTAATCTGTAGTTATGGCTTATTTTAATTTTAAAAAGAAAAACAGTGTCCTTATAGATCTCCATACTATAAAATATTGTAATGTCACTTCCCGTAATTGACCTTTCAGCTAATTAGTCGTTTTGACCCAAATGACTTTCAAACAACGCAGTACTAAACACACATTCATTATGAAGGACTTCGGTAAACTGATTCGCTTCAACTTCGCTAATGAAAGTGTTAGATTTTATGTACTTCTATAATTATTTAGAGTGACTGAGTGTTTTCAAGTTTTAGCTATTTATATCTCTTTATAAAATATTATCTTTTAACAATATATTTTTCCCTGACATGTGATATTAATGACACTAACATGAAACTAGTACTGGTGAAATCCGCGACAAAATCAGTTACTTTCGGAGATTAGACTGTACATATAGATAGACGGACAAAAAAGGTAAAACTACTTTTTTGTTTTCTATCAATGGTTCCTAATCGCCCACCATTTTTCACAACTTTAATTAATGTACACACACGCGATTTCTACTTCTTTATTACATACATATATTTGAAAGTAGGATTTATGGTTATATAACAAAGGTATTTATTTAGTTTTCTACCTTTTATAGATTAATAAAAATATCTTATTACTTACATTATCAAATTCTTTTTGCGTGTGTAAAGAGGACGCAATCGATGTCAGAGCTGTGTCTATAGATGTGTAACTGAAAAAAATCATGTATATTCTAAAATATTTTAATGTCGTAGAATTATAATCTAATCAGAGACCTTAAAGACTACTTACATAGATTTCCAGAGAGCTAAGTTTTTGTCTAGTTCTTCAATGACAAGAGCAACATTGCTATAATTGGATAGGACTCCTGACAGAGGAACTGTGAGGTCTTGTGTACGGATGGGACTGTTTTCTAATTGTGTTGACACTAAGAAACTGTGAAAGACATTTATTTTTGTAATATTCATAATAATACTGAATACATTAAAAGGTAATTCTACAATAATTTCATAAGACAAAAAGTATAAAAAAATACAGACGAATTGAGAACCTTCTTCTCTTTTAAGTCGGTTAAAAAAAAGGTGTTAATCAAGAAAAATACCACAATATAACGAAGGCTTTTTTATCATATTTTAAAGATTTTTAGGTTTGTTTTTTTTCCTTAAATATTTATTATGTCAGTTCCTATCAACAATCGAATGAAAATGCTATTAATTGGCTAATTTTTATACGCCTTACATAAAAATTAAGCAAACGTTATGAAAAGAGTAAACTATACTGTTTTAATTTACATTATTTGTCTAAGCTGTTTATAAATTTCCAAAATTTCTGGAAGAATAAGATTGTTAATTTTATAATCTAATTTAATAACTCTACCTTCTCAACTTTTCTTCATCCGTAGTACATCCCAGTATTTCACCAATAGTCCGTGCTTCATTAGCAACATTTGTTGTAGCCAGTCTGTTCCAGAGGAAGTCATAATCTTCTCCATTTCCAAATCTTAATCCAGTACAATAAGAAACAGGGCGTAAGCTTGGAGATATTCTGTAATTCAATGTAATTAAAATCAAAATTGACCTTAAGAAAATGTATTATTTGTTTTTATAAACATTATTTCCATATATACATCATAAAGCATTATATAGCATTAGAATATATTAGTGTATATGAGTCTGTCTAAATAAAATCAAATATCTATGAGACAGCCTATTATTGTTGGGTTGTTAGTCAAAATAGTTTTTCATTTACGATATCTGAAATTAGAATACTTATAATAAGAATATTTCTTTATTTGTAGACGTACTCTTCGCCATTGTCTTTTAGCGCCTTGTAGTGGGCCAGGGTATTATCAATACATCCTTGATGTCCAAGTTTACAGGCAAACTCAAGAACTTGCATTCTGTTCCTAAGAGTATCGTAGTCGTCTGTTGAATTCACTTCATAACCAAGTTTTGTGATAGCACTATCAAGCTGTTTAAGCAAATACACCTAAAATGAAATATAAATATTATTGTATGAGATAATAGTAACTATATAGTTTAGCTTAGTTCTTATGATATATAATTATATCAATTAAAAAAATTAAAATTTAATTTTGGGTGTACTATGGACTATGTTATAATAAATTACTATTGTATATTCTTCGTTATAAGCCTGTTTGTCGTAATAAATTAAAAGACGTTTCTCGTCTTTTTAGTTCGCGTCAAATGAGTACCATTTGATAGTCGTATAAAAGGTTTTCATAATGATCGGTGAAATAATAATAGATTTTGGGTTCAGCGATGCCATATACAAAAACATCCTCTTTTATTAACATATATCATCAAAAAAAAATTAATCTTCATGTACTTACGTCAATGTGACTTATAACTTCACTACCCATGTACATGTTTCTTAATTTTTTAAATCCCCGAATAGCGGCGTACCAAACAGCATAATTGTCATCCTCTTGCAGGAACTCTAAAGTCTCGTAAAGCGAATCAAATTTCACTTCATCCGCAAATACGAACGCAAATAAATCGTTTACAATCTGCAAATGAGAACCTTATCTAGATCTTAGCACTTATTGAAGGCTAATTATTGCACTTATCGGCAGGATTATTCTACTTATGGAAATATTTATCCTCGATTTGTACTTGAAATAAAAGAGTCAAATGAATTTATTTCTATAATTTCCTTTAGGTTTCTATAATTATTTTCAAGATAATTTGTTGATTTCATATTGGCAGCTTAGTTTCGTGATAACCAGATAATTTTGTACATAATTTAATTAAAGTAATTACATGATATTTTGGAAAGTAACAAATGTTCAAGACCACGCTCCCTTTCTAAAAATCCCAGATCGGTCGGTAGTCGTGAGGTTTGTGTATTATGTAATTTTTATGTTTAATAGATATTAAGTTTACCTTAGCTCTGTTTAAATAATGAATTTCTCCTCTCTTGCTTCCTTTTAATGCGTTTGATATTAATTGCCACGTTCGTTTATCGTAATTAACTCTATAGAGACCTGTGGTTGAAGAAAATATTATCCAATTAAATAACATAACAACATTTTATAAATAGCGTTATACCTTTAAACTTAATCTAATAAAGTATAAAAAAGAACCATCAAAATCATGTGACCTAGTCGAAAGTTCTGAGGTAATAAAAATAAAAAAATAAAGACGAAAACAATACCTCCTCCTTTTTTTGCAGTCGGTTAAAAATAGTAATAAAATACATACCTGTTTCTTGAATATTAAAAATGATCCAATCTTCATCAGTTTGATTAACGGTTAATTCATAAGTTTCACTGTCCATAACAAAACTTGGTTTTGTATTTTCAAAGTTAGGAGCACTACCTGTTGTGTATGATATAGGTATATTGTATATTTCAGATGATTCTTTAGCTGAGTCAATGTAAAAACGATTCTGTAATAAAACAATTTAGTTTACTTTAGCAGTAAAAAGTTACTGTTTTATTAGATTTGTATTTGTTGTATGTTATAATAGATAATAGTGTGTGTTATATTACGAAATGTAAATGAATAATAAAATGATATAAGATATTTTTATGATTTACATAAGTACTGCAAATTCCCCTATGCTATAAGAATTGATAAGTTTTTTAAGCAATATCGTGTAATATTGCGTAACATGAATCTTCAGTGGTTTTTTCTCATGTAGAGGCTTCTATGTACCTGAAAATTGCATCTCTCTAACTAACCTGTTTTAAGGTAACTTTAGAATTAGCATAGTCTACATCAACATGTACAATTGGATGACCAGCTTGCGTTATCCACGAGCTCATAACAGAAGTTAAGTCATATCCAGGATATCCAGTAAGAGCATTAAAATTGACTGCACTTTCTTCAAGTGCTGTATACAGTTTTTCAGGATAACTAGGTTCAAATTTGCTGAAAGTAATTAATAATTTCTAAAAAACACATCACTGACTATTCCTTTTGAGGAATTTAAAAACTCTAATTTGCGTTTCATTGCTGGTTTTTTTTTCAGTATTTTTTATGATATTATCGTTTCAGTTAGCTGTACTAACATGGTGAACCGTAAATAACTCTAAAAAAACGTTTTAAAAATATGACTTTTTTATAGTCAGGATCGAATTTTTTTCCGTCCCATCAT
>JAOSYY010024275.1:0-15306 GCA_025727935.1 Hebomoia glaucippe
CTATCAAATAGAAAAATATATTAAGTTCTTGACATAAAGCGAAAACTTCTCATTCGTCTTTAAGAATTATACAAAACAATTTTTGTTAAAAAAATTATATACATAAATAACAAAGTATATAATACATAGAATCGTCTCTTTTAATAAAAGTTAAGAAATATATCAGTTGAATTTCATCCACTAAGGGATTTTGTACATATGAATACCAGAAACAAACGTACAGTATTATTGTACGGGAAAAATGGAAACAATTCTCCAACGAAAATTCACCTCAAGAGCTTTTAATAATCGTAGGTGTGGTTTACAATATTCAAAGGAGCTTTGTTCTTGTAAGGAGTGGACACAAAGAAGTGCTTGAGAACAAGTGCAAACCGTCACCCCAGAACTAGGCTTCGTGTATTCTTGCCCTATAAAAGTTATCCTTTGTTTTAAGTTTTAAGGACGCAATGAGGAAACTTAGCGAAAATATTTTTAATACTCCTTTTTTCCTTTCCTTTTGATGCGTGGCATTTTTTACCGGTTTCTCATTTTTGAAAACGTGATCCGAGTTTGAATCTACTATCAAAACGTTCTTGTACATATTTTTCATAATTTTTATTGCTTTATAATTAATAATTGTTTGTAATAATTATGTATAAATAAAAGTAGGATAAGATACTCCTCATAATTAGCTCTGTGTATCTGAAAGTTCCATCTAAATCAGTCCAACCGCTACGGAGATTAGCTGGACCAAAACGGCAAACTGACAAATCAAAAATTTTTAAATTGTATTTTTTTTGACGTCATTACTTGTAAAAGAATCATCTTTTATATGACAAACAAACACTTTCATTTTATTTATTTGTATATTGAAAAACATCCATGCGAACTCTTAGTCTATATCTATAATAATATTATAAAACTCACGAGTTTTGTTTGTTTGGACGCCGCTAATCTCAGGAACCGCTGGTCGAGTTTGAAAAATTTTTTCAATGTTGGATAGTACATTTATGGAGGAAGGCTACAGTAAATTTTCAAAAAAATTAGGGATCCTTACTAAAACTCCAATAATGTACTTCAAGGTGTATTGAAATAATCACGAACGGAGCCCCTTACAGGAGCTAGTATAAAAAATTTACAAATACCATTCTTTATATTTTCATTTGACAGCGCTACGTTCCATAATAAAATTAAATTTACATAGAGAATAGAAACGTTTTAATTTCTTTGCTGTGAAAATGAAAGGTATTTTTTAAATGGCCGTTTATTTACAGTGAAGCCTTTGTCTAACGAATTCTTTTATTAATACGAGAATACTTAGTATTTTTATTAAATTATGTTCATTGTCTTGTGTTATTAATTTAATTTAGTGAAATAATAAAAAAATAATAATTTAGTCCTTCGAGATATATTAGTCAAGTCATCTTTACTTTAGCGCTTATGATACTTCAATTTTCGGCATTGTATGCGCTGTGATTTAATTGTTTCTAAGTTTATAATACATATTTTAAAAGTCTTATTTTGACTCACAAATTATTAAAAATTTAGTAAATTCCAACAAAACGCCGAATACCCGAATAGATCTTTTTAAATGACTTCACAATGTGCTATTTTAAATAAAAATATCATGAGAAATTTGGCTAAGGCCTTAAGGTTGGCGACGCGTCTTCTAAATCTACTGATCTTAGATATTGCATGGGCGACAGATATCGCTTAATATAAGTAAACAGTATTCTCGTTTGCCTTCATATCGCGTAAAAACAAAAAAAACTCGATCCATTCATTTAAGATCAATGATGCCACATACATAGACACGACACATTCATAAGACTACTCTGTGCATAAATTATGATGTTTGACGATCATAAAACGGTGATTTTGTTTTATTTTTCTGTGTTTACAAAAAACACTGGTAACTTCATATGTCTGACGAGAGCGAAGCCCTTGCTGATTTAAAATCATTAACCTAAATATTCGTATAGTAGAAATATTTAATGAGTCATACGATATTCACGTCACGTTACCACTAATCAGGTGTACTAATGTGTCTAGAGGTGACAATAATAAATGATTCATTGAAATGAATCATTTACTATGGTTATTAAGATGATTTATCAAGAACTTCCAGTTATTTCTTGGCGTCAAAATGTAGGGTGTTAGTTTTGACGAGTCCGTCTGTGGTTGTGTCTTAAACGAATAAGCCGTTTGTGTTGCGGTTTTTATCAAGCTAACGTATCGAGATGGTTTTAGTGATATATGAGTCTCTGTTCTAGCTATTAACGATTTGTCGTCGGCGTTTACTTAAAATTTTAATTCTCCTAAAAATATTTGCCGTAGAAACATACAAACAATACGTTTAGACTCGTATATAAGATCTTATACACTCGGTTAAGGCATACGGGCTTAGAATTTTGCTTGAAATTTCCAGTTAAAAGTGTGCAAGTAGTAATTGTAATAAATCGAAGAATATTTTTATTCAGAAAAATAATAATTTCGTCTAACACTTATTTAGACATATAACATTATTTTCATCGCGATGTCGGAAATTAACAATGAATTATTAAAAGGATAACAACAAAATCCGGTTATTTAGTAATTTAGTCGTTTATAAAGTATACATTTGGCTGTAAATAATAAACAAAAAATTTTGTCACGCATATGAAAGGAAGTGACAGGTGATGTGAAAAGACCAAAAACGTGCCCGGTATTATTTCTTCATTTTTATTTTTTACTACATAAAAATGATTTCGTATAAAAATAAGCAACTAGCTGTCGGCTTCGACTTCGGTCACGCCCATGGCATATAAAGAGAGGCGATTCATATTGATTTAGTATACGTACAAATAAGAATATTATATAATACTAGCTGACCCAGCAAACGTCGTTTTGCCACATAAAAAATAAGGATTAACTGCAGAGGGGTGAAAATTGGGAGTTATATGTAATTTTATATGCTGTATCTTAAAAAAGTAAAAGAAAATATTTAGGGGTGGATTACCCGTAACATTTAGGGGGATGAAAAATAGAGGTTCTCCGATTCTCAGACCTACCCAATATTCACACAAAATTTCATGAGAATTGGTAAAGCCGTTTCGGATGAGTTTAACCACAAACACCGCGACACGAGAATTTTATTTATTAGATGATCAAAAGTTTCTGCTCTTGTCAAAACTAGCCATGTGTAACGGTACATTTCCAAAAAACCATTATACAATACTTACACGTGTAGAAACCAATGAAATGTTCAAGAATCGTTAATTGGCGTAAGAAATTAGGCCAAACTATTTGGAGGTACTTTCGACCAAACATTTATAAGGATTAAAGCCTACCCTTCGTAGTAAATGACGTCCTTAAAGCAACTTATTTTCTTGGAGCCTCAGCATAGTAATTATCAATCTTTTAACACGCCTCTGTCTGCTACCCTCGTCCCGAATACTATATTTCTAATTTAGCAATAAATCTTGCATGTCTTTGTTATTCGACGGATATTATATATTTTCTTAGAACTCACCGGGTGATGAAACTAGGAGGAAAAAACTAGTTTTTCAAATTACCTACATAGTGCTATAACGGAATCAAAATACATGTAACGTGTGATTAACTAATAAGTTCATATTAATAGGTTTCATTTTAAGTGATAATAAGAACTTATTAAAGGACTTTAAAAAAATATATATGTACTGTTTATCTATACATATAATAAATCCTTGTCTATGAGAATCAATGAAATTAGAGTGTCTGTTACTAATATTAAAATAATCGCTTTTTCCTAAATGCAATTTACCATTTTCGTCTATCCGTCTGTTTGTCGTTACTTATTTTTTTTTTGTTACTATGTATAAAAATTAATGACTATTCCGCGCGGGAAATACAAAGGGCAGAACTGCTTGTTAATAAATTCGTAAATATTGTAACAATTGTATTAGGTATCAACTGATTCCTTTGATAAAAAGCCAAGAATATGATCGCCGAAATAACACGAATCAAACACTAAATCTAATTACAGTAATTGCAATTTCAAATCCCAAAACGCCATCAGGTTAACCCATACGAAGTGCACGGCACCCGGAAATGTTTGAATAACCTTCGCAGAAAGAAAACTGGAAGCAATTACGAGCTTACGTTTACATTTAAAAATAAATAGTATTTGTATTTCATAATACCACGAAGATTGATTAAATTATAAACATTCTTAGTTAAACCGCGTGCTAGTAACGCTTTCCTCACCTTGACCCAAGTATCAAGGTGAGTATAGTTCTAATGTTCCCTATGCAAAAGTTTAGCTGGCGTCAATCTTGATCCATTTTCTACTTTATCAGAATCCATATCAGTCTCCAAGTTTTGGTTTATGAGATCTCTTTCGTTCTTTCGATTTTCTGTAGATCAGTTCAAGCCAAATTTTTATTAATGCGAATTCAGTTTCAAAAGTTCCTGACCGAATTTTATATTTAGTGAATTATATAGGTAAAAGAAAATACCAGATGTTACCCTTAGGGTCAATACGACTACTCCAATTCACTATACGACATGGTTTTTTGTTTTTCTTTATGCGATAGAAAGTAAGAAAGTAGTAACTTAAACATTATGGATTGTAAAATACTCAAAAAGGTTTCATTCAATGGGCCTACTCTTGTTGGGTGGACAAAATTTAATAAGAGCTCACCCATCTGACAAATGGCTTACCAATTCCAAGTCTCGCCACGTGGAAGGTAACTTTAGGGACCTTTATGTAAATTTCTAACTTTCATTTGAAAAGTTACAGTACTAATTTTCTAATTATCCTTTTATTTCGTCGTATTTTGATGGGCTCGTTAATTTATTTAATTCCTATAACCATTTTATTCGTACATTTGTTAATTTACAAGCATTATATGGAACGTTTGTAGATTTTCTTTAAATACATACCGAAAAGTGCAATAATTCGCGTTTCGATAACCAAATTAACTTTTTAAATGTTAACAAATGTGCCTTAGTAATCTAACAATATATAATAGATGGAAAAGTCGTGAAGTGCTATGCGCGATTCGATTTCAGCCTATAAATTTCCGGATACTCGAAATAAAAATAAATAAGGCCTTAAGGTTGGCAACGCGTCTTCCAGATCTATTGATCTTCGAGGTGTCCATGGGCGACAGAAATCGCATAATATAAGGATGGAAAAATTATACTTAAAAGTTCAAAACGACATTGAGCGTTTAGCAATGGTTCACATATAAGAAACTGAGTGGTAATTAATCAGATAACTGATGGGACACTGGTCTTAAATCAAGAATGCTTTAATCGAAGGAAATCTATTCAAGAGAGCCCGACAATCTCTAGTTCAGATTCAATGATAAAGCACAAAATTCGCTCGTAGAAAAATAGGAAGTTTTATTCGCAATTTATATATCTTGTTGCTTAAGCGAAAATTTACTACCAAGATGTTAGTTTAAGATTTCATTCTTAGATATCGAAAAGGAATTCGGCTCACTTTATTTTTATAGATACGAATTTATTCAATGATTCTTTTACATTTATTTTGACTAGCTTCTGTTAGCGGCTTCGATCGCTTCAATTTTTACACCATGGGTAACATTATTGGACTTTTAGTAAAGATCCCTAATTTTTTTATTACTATAGCCAATATTCACCAGAGATAATGTACCTTCTAACAGCGAAAGAATTGTTCAAATCGGTCAAGTAGTTTCGGAACCTATTCAATGCAAACAAACAAACAAATAAAACAAACAAATCTTTTCTCTTTATATTATTAGTGTAAATTTAATAATTTATTAAACGAATGGCATAAGTAACTTACAAAATATTTTATTTTTTTTAGCGATAAATATTAACATTAGATAATTTAAAGTGTAAATTACCTCGTACATATTTAAATTTTATTTTGTTCCACTTTCAATTCGATTATAGATATTAATTCTATTTTAGATAAATGTAAATTGTCATAAATAAATTAATAAAATGCTAAACTGTATACTTGGTACGTGGTAAGATAAATTTAGATCTTTAAGGCTGGAAATAGAAATTTTATTATCTCTAAACGTGAGTGTGAAAAAGCATCGATTTTTCCCTGAACATAAAATGCTTGTGAATTCATATTCTACTTCTGTTGACGGTATGGCTTCCTGTAAATGGATTTCCTTTGTTACGGCTTTAGTTAGACGCAGAAATAGTATTGTTTCAACGGGTTAGTGTGGCATACAAATGGACAGATCTTTTTTCTTATACGGGGAAATATGTATAAAGAAATACTTTTATTCATTAGCATTATACAAAACATTAATGTATTAAAAAATAAGGATACATATAACTGAATTAAAAAAGTATTATTATGTTTTACTAAAGAACTCATCTATGCATTTATAAGTAGAGTTAATCAGTTTAATAAAGTTCAAAATTTACCGAATATTACAATTGTAAGCATTTTCAAAATTTTGAATAATGTTCTTCATTTTAATTATACAACCTCGAGTGAATACGGAGAGTTCGAAAACTGTTAATGAGATGAAACTAAGTAATGAAATAATTTACAACGACAATTAAAACGATGAAACAACAGATTTTAACCGTACCGAGTCTTTTTAAAAGTTAGAGGCCACTCGATAAATCGATAATAGAAACATTACGCAAACAGGTCACATTTGGATTGTCTCTGGTAAAAACCACGTAGACCATAAGGACATCATACTCTACTATATTAGCATAACTTCCGTTGAGGACCTAACCTGTCTAATCGTCAACAGGAAGGACTGGAAAAAGTTGAAAAATTAATCCTCAAACGCGGAAAAGTGAAAATGGAAGCCGGTAATGAAAATGTCCGGGCACGAATTAAACAATAAAATCGATAGCAAACGTAAATTCCAACACAGTGACTTGGCGGTCGCTTAAGCCAATCAACCAATTTAAACTTTGATAGTAACGGCTACTGACATAGCGCAGTATCTAATTCCGTTATCCGCTTCGATGCGCTGCACCTGACAATTGTAAAATCCAGTTGAACCTACAATTTCATTTCTTTTCGCTGCGATTTTTTCGTTAGTTTGTGAGTATTCAGGATATCCAATTAGCATAGATGCAGAAAGTCCATGGAATAATAATTTGGAAGGTATATGACGACACATAATATCGTATTAAAATTTCAACCATACTACAATACTTTGAAAAAGCAATTTTAATCAAACCTAGCGTCTGGTACATAGTAGGTACGAAACGCTCAAAATGTCTGGTAATAAGACACTTATATTTCGGAAAGCTTAATTATTTCAATACATATAATAAAATTCTTCAAAAAATTATATTTTACGTGTTTATGTGTGATGCACAGTAATAACCGCAAAGCCTACCGGCTGCCAGATCGGCTCTATCCTGGCCGGGAGATCGAGGCCGAAGGAATTTCGAAAAACTAGCCGAGCTAAACTGATCGTCGTGACCTTACGACCTTCCGTACTATGAAGAGTCTATAAAAAGATACGATAAATTGAAAAGAATAAATCAGATAATATAAATGAAGATAAAGTAATTTCGAAGGAACACAAATATCTGAACAAACGATTATCATAATTTTATGGCTCATAATAATGACGTTTCATTATTTATAAGAAAAGCAAATGCCCGATTTGGAATTGTTATGGCTCTGACCTGTAATATCGGTGTAAATGGGGTTAATTGGGAACAAAAGGATTATTCAGAAAATTTCTTAAACGACTTTAGTGAGACGATAAAATAGATTAATGATCGCGTAATTAGTTAAGCGTAGACAAATTACAGGATTTTTAAAGATTTCAAGCCAGTTTTAAAATATGTTCATGAATAAGATATTAACATTAATAAACAGTATTACAATGTGCGTACGTCAATTGGAATTGTTTTCTGAGGATTTACGAATCAAGTAATGTTTATAAATATATATAAATTTTTACACTAAATATTGGTTATATTCATAAATATATTTTTAAACAGGCTTTAAGTATTTACGCGTTAAAAAATCATTAGGCTTATGATTTTAAGAATATATATATATATGTGTGTGTGTGTGTGTGTGTGTGTGTGTGTGTATGTGTGAGTGTTATATCAATAGTTTTATGTAAACAGAAGGTACCGGATATAATTTGTGATTGATATAATGTCGCCATATATTTACGTTGGATGAGGAAAATTGACCCGACCCGTATTCGAAATACACAAGTAATATAGAAAAAGACCTTTGCCAAGATTCTATTTTTAACTTACAGACGTTCGTAGGTAAAGAAAGTTTTATTCTTTGTAATAAATATTTATTAGAAACTAACACATATCTAAAAATATTGTACACTAACTGTGTCCTGCTATGTCACCTGTGTCAATCTTGTTTATATCTATGTTGAATTGATCGTAATACCAATTTATCTAATTTTAAGTGCGTACCGGGGAATGTTAATTAAAATAGGACCTTCGGTTTCGGTTCTCAGCCGAAACAAACAGACAAACAAAAGTTATATATTGCTTTTATATTGTGTTATGGAAGCATATTTTTCCCTTTATCGTATATTTTCATACGCCTTCAGAAAAATGGCCATGTTAATATTATATAAGAAACATTTCAATTTTATTTAATACTATGCAATAATAAGGAAATATTTAATTCCTTTTAATACTGAATTTTCCTTATAAGAATATTTATTTAAACATTCGTATGATTCATATACGTTCAATGTATTAGTCATCCGAATACATTCATGCAAGTCTTTATGAATTAGGGTCAATTTATTGAGTCGTAAAATTTACAGGGCCAAAGGTAGAGGTCCAAATATCATATTTAATCCATAAATCACCATACATCTGAATGAATTAAATACGAAGAGAAAATTTTGTTTTTATTGAAAATGAAAGACCGTAATAATGTTTTCATGTTAAGATAAAAATATTTTATGAATACATAGGATATTGCTATTCATAATTTATCTCGTAATTTTGCTGCTTTCGTGTTTTCTCTGGACACGTTCAATTATTTCGAAATTAAAAAAAAACAGACAAATCTCGGTAAAATTTAAATTCATATTTTTATATGCTATCCTTCTTATTCCTCGCCTATAATCGATTTCTCATAATTCATTAAATATACAGACACGGGGTTTCTAATCTTTTGTTATATGTACCTACAGATTGAATTGAATTGTGAGAATAAGACAATTTAGTAACATATTGTTTACTTTTTAATTCAATAGAGGAATTCCTCTACGCCGTTTATAATTTATATATATTTTACGAACGTAGATAAAAGTATTTACGAACTAAATACTCACACATATAAATATTGTTCATTTCAATTTCAGGCCCTATAACGGGTGTAAGGGGACCGTTCCCCAAACAGGTGATAGTACTCATGACACGTTTAATGATACTATGGAAAAACAATAGATCCTAACT
Source organism: Hebomoia glaucippe (assembly GCA_025727935.1). Taxonomy (NCBI): domain Eukaryota; kingdom Metazoa; phylum Arthropoda; class Insecta; order Lepidoptera; family Pieridae; genus Hebomoia; species Hebomoia glaucippe. The sequence continues at coordinate 9,382 of JAOSYY010024275.1, forward strand.
ATAAAGAAATCATATTTATAAAACATTTTATTAGCGTTGTTTTGCTCCATCATGTTTGTCCAGATGTTTTTGTTATCATACTCCTTTGCTGGTTCTTCTTATACTTAAGTTACGCACTTTTTGTGAAACTATCGTTTCATTTAGCTGTACTTACAAGATGGAACATAAATAACGCTATTAAATGTTTAAAAAACATGTTTTTTTATTATAATCAGGGTACGTTTTTTTCCGTCCCATCATCAAAGTTGTCATTAGTACTAATATGTGTCTTCGTTTTTGGGGCGATCCCCTAACACCCTGTAAATTTCCTTGATAAAATTTAAGTCAATGTTTTCCGGTCATAGAAAATTCAGGAAAGCAAATCTTGAAAAACGGTAATAGATTTCATGAGCAGATTATCACGTCTCCAATGTCATTAGGCACGGCCGAAAGGCGTATAGAACCTTAATGGGAGCTCCGAGTATCAATAAACGTACCGGCTCAGAACTATTGATTCAGTTTAAGCCTAATGAAGAAAGTTGGAACACTGAAAGTTACAGACTTCAGTCCTGGGACTTCGGAAATCGGAAAACTACCAACAACACGACTGAAGTTTCAACATCATTTCATCGGTTGTACCGAGAACCTAAAGTTAACTGGGAAGTATTTATTAAAACGCAGCTCTGCAATAATCTTTAACTGCATTAATTTATATATTTTCTTGGCTCAAATTATTTCGTCTATTTTTTATATGAAAAGCGGAAACGGTAAGTTACCTATTGGTAAGTTATTGAAACCTAGTCGCATCAAAGCCATAAAAAATCATTAATTATTTCAACAATGTTTTTCCAAACTTAGTTTTTAGCAATATATAATATATACGTTATGTTAATATAAAAAATAGCCATTTCCTTAACTTAAGAAGCGTTAAACTGTTTATGTAATACAAATATGTATCCAGAGCCTGATTACAAAAATTACCTCGTTATTCATTTAGACATGAAAATCTTTAAGCCCTTAAACGAATCCGCGAGCATAACTTAATATTTATATTGAACAATGGAGTAAACAAGAAGGAAACACTATATTTATTCTCACAATGAAGACTTGAACTTGCTGAGATTTTACCTAAGAAACTAAGGTCGTATTACATTGTTATGGAAATGTACTCTTTATTCCGCCGGGACAGAGTTAACTTTGAGTTACGTTGGTTTGTCATCGTAAGAACAAGTTAGGCTCTGCTTTGTGGGTCAACATAATGTAAGCACAAAGACGTAATAATATGAAGTGTTGATGCAAATTACATCTGCATGTATGTCTATTATGTATGAACATGTAATTATGTTGCTCCTTAAACTTAATTACTAGTTGAAGTACAAACAATAAAATTTATAGATATATCAACTCTGTCAAGCAAAAACTTAGTTAGTTACACATTAGTATTTTTTATAAAAAGTGTTTCAGAAAAATACGTAATATAAAAGTTGAAATAAAAAAATGGCTCTGGTGTTGAAGCATGTAACACATTTTCATTCCAACAAATAAGTCATCTCATTATTTGTTTGTTAACTATTAAGACAACATAGACTATAAAGTATGACTAAGTTTTCTCTGGAAAATGGAAAATGGGTAAAAAAAACAGATTTAAAACTAAATTATTAATGAATGCATTATATAGATATAGTCTATATAGAAAAGTGAAAAAAAATCTTACTATACCTGATAAAAATTTCAAATTTATTATATAGAACATTAATTTTCAGTGATTTCAAGTAGACTCGTAAAAAATGAAACGGTCTGCGAGGGCGCGCAGTCGTTTCAAATGAAATATGTTCATAATGCAAAAATAAACGAGATGGCAGCGGAGAAAAATTTCATCGTTAAAACGAACGATTATAACGGAACGTGCGAAAGAAAAATATACGCCATTTTAAGCTTAAAGACATCGAGGCTTTATTATGTCGCAAGTTTCGTTCCCACCTGATCTAACGTACAATTCCTGAGGATATTAATTGTCAGTTGGTAGAAGTAATACTATAATGCTATCCGAGTTACAAACCATCATTCGTGAAGTGCTGTTATGCGCGTTTCGATTTTAATCTATAAGTTTCCGACTGCTCGAATCAATAATAAATTAGCCGTCAGGGGCGCTATTGAAAATCGATGATAGTGTATTGTGAGAAAAATTATTAGATTTTATATTGCATTCTGCTAAAGTTTTAATACCATTACTTATTCGATAAACTAAACAAATAATTTACTATATTTAAAAAAAATATATTTCTTAAAAAATTTGAAAAATACAGTCGAAATAATAAGTAACACACAAAAGGCAACTAGGCATAGAATAGGCGGCGACACTTTCCGTCCTATTGTTTTTGCGTGATTTCATCTTTACAGTAGAATATTTAATAGCTATATGTTATGTAATAAAATATTAACATCAATAATTCTTTTGTTTTTGTGGCATATTATATTATATAAATTTCCCAAAAAATAATAATTGAACTATATGTCAAAATAAATAGCCAAGTCCCGCACTCCCGGCGCATTCCACAACCCCGCGCCCGGCTAGGAAGTTTATTTTTATCTCGCTAAAAATATTAAAATATACTATTTTCATACCTAAAATTCACAATGGCAATATTCGAATGAATCCTTAACGTAAACCGCACTCCGGAACCACAAGCATTAATACAATGAATGACATAATTTATGAGTAACATCCTTTGCAGGAATAACATAATTGCCTGCGCAAGCGCCGCGTTAATTGTATTAATCAGCGCGTGGGTGAAACAGGTGACGATCACAAAACATCTGCTTTCTATCACTTTTTCTCTTTGCATTCTCTTCACAAAGGGTAATATTAAACATGATCAAAGATAATTCTCGTTTTAATTGTGAGTTACTATGTAATAAAGTATTCATTTATTGTACGACTGCTAGTTATTTTAATTAAACTGAGTATATACTTCACAGTAAACAATGAATATTTATTTCAATCAATTTTTAGTCAGTTAAATTTACACTTGGTATAAAAATTTAAAAAGATTTGAACATTTTATTTCACTGTTTTTTAATTAAATATATACATTTCCCAAAAGAGGTTTTATAATCTTTTATATTCCGTTTTGAATATCAGCAAATCGAAATAATATAGCGTGCTAAGAAGTCGTGTATTTCGAAGCCAATATAAACTTTTACATTTCAAAATGTCTACAACAGATACTTGGTTGAAATCTTAAAAGGCTGGTACTGTACTTTGTAACTTTCAATCCGACGTCAAAATACGTATAACGTGGCCTACTTTGAGTACAAATATTTTGTTTACGTGTGAATAGAACCCGAACTTTCTTAATATTGAGTATGATTAAATATTAATTTCTAAGGTAATCGCTTCATAACATCTTCATAGGACGGAGTACGAAAAATAAGTACTGTTTTTTTTTAATAAATATAATTTACCTATTACTAGTGAAAATACGAGATATTATAATGTACTAGTGTATTAGAATATTTTAGACTTGAAGTGTTTTTTCTTTGCAGTTTCACTTATGAGAAGGGAAAGTGTTTAAGCATGTCTTACGTCAGACTTAATTTGTAAACATTCAGCGTACCTAAATGGTACGTTGTAGTATGTCTTTATATACTGTTATTTTTCCGTTGAGGCCTTTAAAAAAATATTTATTACTTTCTATCTAGTACCTATATCTTTAAAATATAATTTAAATTTAATTCAAAATACCTGTAAAAATAAGACTAAATCGGAAAAACAACATGCGGTAAAAACAAAAAAATTAATTAATCGATATTTAGATTTCTTTGCGTATTGTTTTAAAAGTACATATATCTTATATCATTTTTTTTAGTATGGCAAGACGTTGCCAACTTTAATGCCTTAGCCATATTAAATTAGGTAATATTTAATCCGTTCTAATTTGCTTAAGAATAGGTTAAAAAGCAAAATTGGCAAATCGCAAAAGTGTTCGCATTTAATTTTAAAATATTTTAGTTTCAAATATTATTAATACATAAAATTAAGGCTTTTAGCTCAATATAAAAAAGCTAATTTCCCATAATGGTGCTAATATTATGTAATCTTTAAATCACTTTTATTAATGGCGAAGCCTACGCCACTATAACAGGTTTCTGTGGTTACGCATTGACATACATTTTATTCAACGCATGATTGCAAATTAGATCTTACTATGGGTTCTCATTTTATTTTTCCGTTTAGATTTAGGTCACAAAAAGTATTAAGATTAGTGTATATTTAATAGTATACACTACAAGTTTTTTTAATTTAATAGATTCAATTAAAATATATAATTAATGTTTTGCCATAAAATAATGTTGAAAATCTAAAATTATAAATTGTCCTTTAATATTATATACCTAACGCAAGTTGATTCAAAATTTAAAAATATCAGTTCTACAATAAGAATTTTTAAATTGTCTATTAATTTATGGAATGCGTAATGACAAATTTGCATCCATATATTTTCATTATTCATGTACATTAACATTAATCAATCTCATTAGACTAATTTGTATAGCATAAATACTGATTGGCTTAAATTTTTTAAATTTATGCACCGAAACCCAGTCGAATTGAGAAACTCGTCCCTTTCCAAAATCGAAAAATAACTATAAAACGTCCAAGTCGATCTAACGTTTCAAGTATTACTATGTTAAACTTCTATCAATTTACAGGTTTGTCTTAAAAATTCGAGATTTTAAAGTTTTAAAAACTTTGTCCTTCGATAAATCATAGTACGTCCTCCCCACCTGCTACCCGTGCTGCCGTGTCAACACTCTTACGCAATGAAACCTCGAAAGGCTCTATTGGCCCGTGAATCTTATCACTCAGGAAATAGAATCGATATTAGTCTAACATAATTATAAAGGCTGTTATTGCAACATGCATGGGAATTCTTTTCGTATATTTGTTGCGTATTCATCTGTTCTTTAGTAATATTCCACTGGTTTTATTGTTACTAGTAATGGCTTAGTAATCAAAATTTGGGCGTTCCTCATCGTTTTAATAGTTTATTTTTTGAAAGGTAAATTATACTGGATTGCTAGAAGTAACCTTAGATAAAATTAAGTTAATTTTATGTATGATGAATTAAGTACAGCTATACTGCTTATAATACTAGCTACATGTCAGTGTAAGTCCCATTAAAACAGGTCTATCCTTTAAGTGACTAACCTTAACAAACAGTACAGATAAAAATTTATAAATCGTATTTTTACGACAAGTATCGGATGTCTTTAGAAAAAAAAATCTTATCCATAGATAAACTTTAGCTTTGCAAAATCTCATAGTTCCCTGTGTATTAAATCTATAACATCGTAAAAATGTCCCGTACACTGCCCAGTTGAGTCATCATTGCTCTATATATCACATAGCTATCTTCTTACCTAAATTAATTTAAAATATTAAAATTTAAAAGTCAATGTGTTTAGGAACATGTAATTACAAATCATTATTAACAAGTGTTAAATTAAATAGATAATTAAAGATACTATGGAAAATGTATGGTATTATATAAATTATGTAGTAAAATTGAAAACGTGTAATCCTGCAACCGGACCGAACAAATTGTCATGACAAGGGTTTATTAACGGACCAAAAACGGTTATCTATGCTCGCTGTGTTTTAGTAATTCTGTCTCAAATCTAATAAGGTTTTACTCACTGTTCAAATTATTACTTGATTATCTTAATTATATTCTAAAGTCTGTACAATACCTGTTAAAAAGTCACTATGTGTAAACTTCTGATCTACCCGAATATCTCTATAACGTGTATTGAGAAAACATAAAGAAGTTTTTTAATTCCTTCAATTATACTGTAGGCTACTTTGTACACATAGCACATACACATATTCACATTAAACTTAACACTAACTTATACCTATTTAATTAATAATACTTATAAATA
>JAOSYY010024277.1:0-15272 GCA_025727935.1 Hebomoia glaucippe
AATGTTACCATACTGATTAGGTGAGTCACTTTCGTAATCAATTCCAACTTAAATAAAGTTTGAAGTAATGGGAGGAACGTAAGACAAACTAGTAGTAATATAAATGCAAATCGAAAGGCGCATTCACGGCGAGGTGCTAGGCGACGGAGCACGACGAGCGTCACATCCCGTGACGCCGGCGTGCCGCTCCGGCAACGCGTGACCGGTCCGTTCACCGTGACTCGCATTCGAATCGTTAATATTTATTACATTTTGCTTTTCTTTAATTCGCTTTTGAACCGGTACACGACGGCTCGAGTATCAAATTAAAACTACGAAAACGCAACATTAAATTCGAACGCGTTGAAATTCCTAACATTTATTACCTTAATCACTTTAGTCTTATTATACTTCATTTATTTATTATATTATAAAATTATATATGAAATTAAGTTCGTTGTGTTGTGGCAATTTTTTCAAATTTAATTACCCTGTTAAATCACTACTCTCTCCCATGTATCTTAAGGCTGCAGAATTGTTTGCAAAATATAGTTAGTTTTGAAATTTAACTTTTACTAAGAATTTGCTTTCATGAACTATGTATAAATCATGTGGTTTTCATTACTCATTAGGTTTAAAACATCTCCAGGCCATATCAACGTACCAAGAATTCGTACAGATTTCAGTATATTTGGTCTAAATCGTAAAAAGTACAAAATTATTCACTTAATTAAGTGACATCTACGTGACGTCTTGCTTAATGTACACAATATGTGCATCATATATAGTCAGCAATTAATGAAGGACATCTGTCAGACGAATGACCAGGCATCGTTAGAAAGCGCGTCTTTGCCGCTTGACTCGCGGAGCGTGACGACGCCACGCCACTGACCGAGAGTCACTGTACCGTGACCGGCCGTGGCTGTCACTGTGATCCAGACTTTATAATCATTCGTAATTTTATTGTACACTAACTGCACTGTATTGCAGAAGTTCGGTCATTTTTAACAAATTTAAAAAAAACTTGTACAGAATATAGCAGGTTTTTATCAACATTTGTGTATCAAAACAAATGTTTATGCTAAGTTTTCAAAGATTATAAAATACATGTTGATAATAAAAATATAGCCGTTAAAACCAATTTAATAAACCAGTGCATATCTGCAATCTCTGCTTATCTCTACACGAAAGATACGTGATGCTCGTAAAAAAATAACTACGCAATATTAATAGCTTATTTTAACTGTGTATTTTGCGCTGATATAAAATTGTGTTAAACCCTAAGTTCATCGAAGATACTGAACCTATATTTTAATTGTTTTTGTGGATTTTTGTTGTCTATACACAACCGTACCATTATATATATACTATTTTTATTTTATTATCTTCATCGTAACACCAGAATTGCATCGCATTTAACGCTTTACATAACAGGAAAAGAACAGGACAATACCTTCAAAAATGGTAATAAAGTAAGTGGTAATATTTTTGTTGACAAAAAAAATTGTCTAATTTGCAATATAAAAATTTACAAGAAATATGAAGAAGAGGGTTAAAACTTTAAATATTTATTCCGTTACTGAACCTTAAAAATCAGAAAGAGTCAGACTTTTTGAAACACAGATAACCGTTTCAGCAACTTGTTAGTACTGTCACGTGTGTCGGAGGAGGGAAAACAGTGGGTGGAGAAGCACGGCTCACTCGCTTCCATCTGCCCCTGCCTCTGGCCTTCGTACGCGACGCGAATATCACGCCACAGAGACGGATTGCTGTGCGTGAAGAGCTTTTAGGTGACAAAATATTCAAACACTTACGTTGTATTTATCAGTTTGAAAACGCATTATTGTACCAGCTCAAGACGCCTGTTCTCTATGGTATAGCCAACCGTTACAGATCAATCCCCCATTTTCTATTTGACGATAAACAAATAGAATGTTGCTTCCAATTATCTTGATTCTTTTCACGAGAAGTAAATGAGATGATTATTCAAATATTTGAAAGCTGTAAAAAGTAATTAACGAAAAAATTAGCGTTAAAATGTATCAATAAGATATTATGTGTTTGATTATTAGATAATATACATAAATTTATAACGTACGTGCATTTCGTGTATAAAATAAAAAAACTGTTTCTATTTCAACAGTTTTATACATTTGTTAATAAAATTCGCAACATTTAGGTGTTCCAACAGTTTTATAAAGGAAAGAAGAATTTATCATTCGCAGGTGATTTTGGAATTCATCCAACGGGTAAATATTTTATTAATTGACTTATGTAACATAAAAAGCTTACAAACACCACAATTCACTCGTCGAACGATTTATGAGCGATCGTGCAAAAATAAGTTTGACGTAGCATACGCGTTACGCCAGCTCATTTAAAAACTGTGTTATTGATATGTCTGTTATCAAGATATTTATGATCAGAAACTGGCGCAGAATTTATTTTTCTCATAAACACCTGATGTTTTTTTGAATAATGATATACCTACCCGTTCTTACTCCATAGACGTGCGTAGATTAAGATTTAATATTCGTAGATTATTATAGTATATACCAACATATTTCCAGTGACATCGTAGGTGAACATTAAATTAAATTTTAAGCTTACCAATAATTTTCTGGATTATGACACATAATAATCGATTAGGTACTGTTATTTTTCTTATATATTTATCATTATAAGTAACATTCTAATTATAAATAAAGTAGGTACAGTATATATTGACTTGTGAAATGTATGTAACTTGCGTCAATGGCTGTATGCATAGTGTTTAACAGTATTACGCCAAACGCCCTGGCTTCTCACGAAGTGTTTGCATTACATTTGCGATATCCACGTGTATTGCGTTATCACGATTCTTTTCCGGATACAAAGCATTATGATAATTATTTATTATGCTTATGTCAAATTTATCTTTGTATAGGTCATTAACTTAGATGTCATCGATATTGATCAGTTGATCATTAGTCAATCCTAATAAGTGAAGATGGCTGTAAAAGTGTTTGTACTGGGTATGCCTTCTAATGTTTCCCTCATTAATTTGTTTGTATTATTAATTTCTTTTTAAATTTTTACTTATTATTTTTTACAAACATTACATTTTTTATTAACATTCTGTTTCTTACTTGAATATTCTTAATTGTGTCACGAAAACGTTCAGTATGAGTAATATAAGGTTTTAAACTGTCAAAGGCAATCCAGCCCTGTTCCCCAATACACCTTGGTATAATCATGACGTAGAGTGAGTACGCGCGCGGTGTACGGATTGGTGGCGGGACCGGAATATCAAGTGGTCGCGTACGGGCCGGGCCTTGAAGGTACGTGAGACGCGTGCACAATGTGACTGTAATGCGCTCCTTAGATTTATTGCAATGCGCTTTTTGCTTCATGCTACTAGGATTTGACTTGACTTGAATACGATAATAACTTTACTTTCTTCTAAAAGCATTAATAATATGATACTTCAGTCGTCTACGAATCGTAAATAAAAGAAAAATAAAAAGCTTTTTTCGACTAGATTTTTATATGATGTTTGCAATGAATTGCAATGCATTCAAATGTAATAAAAATAAATTTAGAGACCTAAACATTCTTTAGCTCCAATCTCATCCGACCAGTACTAAAATTACAAATACATAATTATCTCCACTTTAAATAATATTATTTTTGGGTAACTTCAGTGAATCTATAATTTATTCTACTGATTTATTATATGTATAAAAGAATAAGAACAAATATTATGAAAGAACAAAAAAAACCCGTTGAGTACTTTCGGAGATTAGCGCGTAGATACTGACAGACAAAAAGGTAAAAAACATTTTTTGTGTTCCATCACTCTTTTCTAATCACCCAGAATAGTTTTTGCATAAAATCATCGAATGCGCAGACATGCGATTTTTACTGATTTATTTTATGCATAGAAGATATAATTGCAATTGCATATGCAAAACTAGCCTAGGCTGAACTCTATTATAATGTTTTATCAGATATAGATCTAATATATTGTTGATTAACTTTTAGCCAATGTCCCTGACCAGTTATTTTATAGAGTTTTGTCGAACAAAATTCAATGCCATTCTTAAAATGGCTATACCTTTTTTATTTCTAAACGGATAGAAATTAAACAAATATAAGTATGTTACGTTAAGCTTATTACTATATAATGTTGTACCGCATTCAAATCGGTTCAGCCGTTTCTGAGAATAGCGCGACATAGACACCAAGAAACAGACAAAAATACTAAATATCATTATTTCAGATTCCATTATGATAATAAAGTCGCCCAATAATAGTTTTTCTCAAACATCTTCTATCTAGAGACATCGACTAGTTACATATTTTGTATTATATTATAGATTACAAGTATATAAAATTGACTCTAGATTTTTTTTTGTTAGTGATAAGTCAAACTAATATAAATATTTTAAAAACATCAGTAAATAATTCTGCCTCCAAGTTATTATTTTTAATATCGAATGGTGTTTCAATGGTTAACAACATTAGCAATACAGTAGGTTTCTTAAATGATCATTGTACTGGCAAAATCTTTTTACACTGCAGAATCATAATCATTATACTGGCGGTATGAGACTGTAATTGCAGTCACGTGTGTGTCGCTGTCGTTTATTAAGTACGTTGTGAATTAAACCAATTGTCATAATTGTCAGTCTTATCTGAAACTTATACCTATATGTATTGTTTATAAACGAAGTCTCCTGTCCTCTTATCAGGTAAGCACGTTTTGTTTGTCGGATTTAGTGATAATTTTTACTTATATGCAAGTAGGTATGTGACGTAGATTTTATAAAGTAGACGATGGCCTTCAGGGTCTAACTGACAGATTTTTTGTTTCCTCAGAATTTGTAGTTGCAATCTCTAATTATAAATATATTTAGTATGTTTCAGCTTATAAGAAGCTGTCATAATTATGTTATGGATACTACTATATATAGTTTGATGTTATTACTTGCAAGTGGTCGCACGTTTACTCACGAGTACACCAATAACTGAAGTGGGCATACTTTTAATATACAATAATAATAATATATAGCGTTGATGTTATGAATTAAATAATACTTAAAAGATAGATTGATAATGCAATAATTAATGATTTATGACATATATAAATGAGAGTCACTTGATAGCTGCTGAAGTGTTCACCAGCTATCAAGTGACTCTCATTTTCGTCTGTGACATCTATAACATGAAACAATGACAATTATATTGTCAAAACTTATCGCTTACAAGATTGTAATTATTTGATTTCATACGAGTTATCGTCAAATGATAAAAAAGTCATGGCACAAAATCAAGAAGTTTTTAATCTTTTTAATGATAACGGAAATGGGCAAGTCACGATGAAAGGTTAGTTGGTGATAAAAACTCAAAGAGAAATAGTATTTATCTATTACACAAACTTAGTATAAATCATTATTTCCTTTGCTTGATATCTGTCGATAGTCAGATAGATCAGTTTAATGATTCGTTATTTTCCCTTACAGATAGGACTGATGTCTCAAAATTTAGTTAAGTACATTTTGACTTCGTTTGCTTTCTGTTTTCGGACCTTATTATTGAGTGGCGTTATACAATACATAGATACATAAGTTTATCAATTAAAGCGTTTTGATAACAGTTTCAGACAGCGCGGGCCCACGCGGCGTCTTCGTGATCGTGGCGTCAATGTGATGTGATGTTTATACTTCACTGATACCGGCTATCTGTTTACTGTTCTTTTGTTTATATTTAGCGATTGTACGGCTTCGCATATACGTAGGTACTATTGAAGTTATGTATTGTGCTGATTTGACAATTTCAAAGGTTTGACAAATACTTGACTGATCGTTAGAATTTATTTCTTGATTTTCAGTAGCTTTCACAAACGCAGAATATTAAAATTTATAAAAATGCTAGCATCTTCGAGTTCTAGAACTAGACTACACACCTTTCGATCTAAATATAATTCTAACTTATATTATATGACAATTATAAATTAAAAAATATGTAATTATTTTTATTTTCTTAAACAATTCATTTAATTGAGTATATCGGTGGAATTTCAAACCACAAGGAAATCACATTACGTTTACACCGAAGCCTGGCCAGAAAGACGTGTTATCTACACAACACCAAATTGGCCGAGGGCTGACCACTTGACCTTGGGGGCAGCTGCTTCGGCAGATGCTCGCTACGGACGTCACACCAAACGGCAATATATTCATATTCATATAAATATTTAGATTTTGTTTCCAATATTTAAAACGTTTCGTAACATCTCAAGGGCTTAGTTACCCCGAACAGTTGTTATTTAAAATAATATATGTATACGGTTTTGTCTATATGTATATATACACAATGAGATCGAAACGTTTATAATGCGGACGTTTTTGTGAAATATTATTATAATTGAAGTTATTAATAAATGTTTAATGTACGGTCTAAATATTAAAAAAAAATGTCTCTATATTTTGTTGCTTATTGCTGAATTTAGGATGCAATGATTTTTCATTAAATTTTTGCTGTCACTCAATTATACGTAAGTTCTACATAATACATGCTAACTCGCCCTTAAATTAAGCAAATTAGAAATACATAGTAAGATCCGTTTGCTAGTATTAAATATGTGGCGCGTGACGAAAGAATTTTTATTTAAAATAAAATTTAAATTTAACCACTACTGATTATAATGTCGTAACGTGTAGCTGACTCAGTAACGGTCACCAGGAAACGTGGTCAAAGTTATGCAATGATTGCGTTACACGTAAACACGTTACCGTCTTCAACTATCTTTGCAATGTTGCTTACGGGGCCATTTACATAAGATAACAGTAACCGTTTTGATTGTTATAGTGAATCAGGTCTTTATTCTTCAGAATGTTTAAACTTAAAGACAGAAAGATGCTAACCGAGTCCCTCTGGCTGCTTACTTCTTAAAAACCAAGCAATGCATTTAGATTAGCTTTTATTTTCATCTCGTCTACACTTATATTATTAAGTGGAAAGATTTGATTGTTTTTTTTTTGTTTCTTTGTTTGCATTCAATAGGCTCTGAAACTACTTGACCGATTTGAAAAATTCTTTCACTGTTGGGAACCTACATTATTTCCGGTGAACATAAGCTATATAATATTATAAAAAAATTGGATCCTTAATAAAAGTCCAATAATTTAACCCATGGTGTAAAAATTTAAATAATCGCGAGCGAAGCTGCTGGTAGAAGCTAGTATGTAATATTTACTTTTGATCAAGTAGAAGAATTCATTAATGTGTAAACACTTTCAATATGAAATTAATATACTAAGTATTATTGAAACTAATTATGAATATGAAAGAAGGGGTAGTGGAGTTCGATTCTTCTCAAATGTTATAATTATTCCCCTTTAAAACCAGAGTGGATCATTAGTATAAATTAGAAGAGATCCTTCATTAAAGTATATTGAGGATAGAAAATAGAAATAAAAGGTAAATGCAGGTAGAAAATTTTCCGTCATTCACAATCTAAAAACTGTAACTTTTATCCAAAAGCTTCAATAATTCAATTATTATAGAAAATGGTACATCTGATAAAAGTTTTTCGTACTGAAATGTCTATTTTAAATATTATACAAGTCCTTTACTTTCCATCCAGCTGATGCATGAAAATTGACGTCATTCTTCTAAAGTTCATTGAAAAACTATAAAAATCATGTCATTAATAGTGTTGAAGGTTGAGGAACAAACGATATTCGTGGTATATACGTAGACGTAAGATATTCCTGTTTTTGTCACTACTAGAGTAATCGAAGTAGCTCATATTAACAGCTCTTTAAATATCCTTTATAAAGTGTTTAAAAAAATTTAATTAATTTTTTATACTTTCTATAGATAGTTATATTGTTGAGGTCTGTTTTTTCTCGAATTCTTTTTTCTTAATATGTTGTCAGCAATAGAGGCTATCTTAGCATATGTAGCGCCCGTGAGAAATTTTTTTTGATAACTTCTGAGTCAGTGTGTATATAAGATCTAGCACTAAGAATAAAAATATATTATATGTATATATCTCGGCTTTTCTGAAATGTGTATTTACATGTATATATTACAAGATATGTTATTGAACGTAACCGAATACAAATCGTGACAATAGTTTTGTGTTAGGTATTATTTCAGTTGTAATTTACGTAACAGTTAAACTATGGACACCTGTATCTTGGATATTCATAAATAAGAGAGTATTATAATAATTATTCTTTCTCCAGACACACGATAACTGTTACCCGTCATTACGCCTTTGTATTTTTTCTAAAACAAATATCGTTTAATAATAGTTCCTTGACATCATGATACAAAAAACACAATATTTCCATAAGTCTTAAATATTTTGCTCAGAACAATATTTCATATTCATTTTCATTTTAACATAAGAACTACCCAACTAGCTTTACATCTTTCTTTGTATTCTCCGCAGTGTTTCGTTCCGGGCTTTTAAATATCCCATAAATGAGCTTCCTTTCTTTTAGTGTTTTGTGAGAAAGTTCTGTGCAGTTTTATTCAATATTTTATGAGTATATCTAGGTTCTTGTTATTTAATATTTATAGTCCGCATAATAAACCTAATAAGGCTATGAAAGTAAAAGCATGTCGTAAATTCGGTATACCTACATATTATGTCAATTATTAAAGTTTTCAGTTATGCATTTACTTATAAATAAAAAATGACCTGCGCCTAGCATGTTCGTGATCGTTATCTGCCATTATCCTGTTCTAGACAAAGCTGTACGTTTTCGGAACGTTTATTTAAAATCATTGGTTACTGTAAGCATAAGTAAATAATTTTATGGTTGTCGTAAAGTATAAATTTTATTAAAACTGCTACTATACATATCTACAAATAAAATACACCTATTTTTTACTTTGTGTTCTAAATATTTTTATGTTAAACGATCATGACAGAAGTTGACAGTAAACCTCAGCCTCACGAGGCATCAGGTGTACTTTTTCATTATATTACAACAGTATTTAAAAATAACTTGTCACCCAAATATGTACTTCAATAAGATATGCAAATCGCCAAGTTTATTATAAAAAACCGACACATTATGTGTATTATCAATGTGTGGCTCTATAAAATAATTTGATATTTATTTTTGTGCTCGAATTTCTCGTGGGATTGAAATTTTACTTCAGTTGCGTCATTAAACTTTGCCTATAGATTTCATTTAAAAATAGCGGTTTCTAAAGGATTTTATAGCCAGTAATAAACTTTCTACGTTACGGGAAGGATATTTTAATATTGTTCGCTTTCACTGTTCTTTGGACCGAAAGTTTCTTAGGATGTCTTTACGTCATTGTATTAAATATTTATTTTAAGTACAGTACTTTTTTGTGCGTAGGACTCAAATTAAAATCGTACTATTTGGGGCTTCTTTAACAATGAAAACAATTTCTTTTGAATTACATTTTCCTTTTGAACAAAGGTTAAAGATTTGTAAGACATATCTCGTAAAAGACAAAAACGAAGGTACAAATAAAATATATAAATGCGTAACTTTCAAATCAGTTCGACAGCGTTTTATACAAACGATACTTATTGATCATCTGTAAGTTCATAATAACATACATGTTTACATCATTACCTACCTCTTAAATTATGATTGGCAACAAAACATCTATGTATTAATTTTAACTATATCTGTAATATATCTATTGGCAAGTGCTCATTGATATAATGGATCAAGCTTTTGCAATTTATCAGAATCGTGGCAACTAGAATGATAGTGGATAACTGTATAAAAATAAACTGGATATTTTGGTATTCAAAATGACATCACCAATATGTCAATCAAAATATGTATATATTCGCACGTATTAACTGTGTGTGTCGGTTGACCGGAGAAAAAGGTACACGGAGCGTGCACAATCATATTACAACGTTATATCAATTGTTATGGACGCTGCCGGAATCGATGTAACCTTGGCACTGAGCGAAATGCGATCGTGACGTCAAAGCGGCGCTCGCCGATCAACATTGCCGGCTCCTACGCCATCACTTGGTTGTTTAGAAAATTTGCTTAAGTGCAGAAACGAGCGGTTTGACTTTCCTATGAATTTCCAAATATTCGAAAAAGTAAAGTAAGTAAGCTAAAAGTATTAGCTGCCCGGATACTTTTTCGATTATTACTTATACTTTTTATAGTATTAAAAATAGCGCCGTAGTTCCTGCTGACTCTATCATCATTCCAAGATACCAAATCTTAGTATTCTATTCCAATACTAGCGTCTGCCAACGGCTTCGCTCGCGTTCATTTCGAATTATATCTTGCCTTCCTCAATAAATGTACTATCCAACACTGTAAGAAATTTTTCAAATCAAACCAGCGGCTCCCGAGATAAGTGTGTTAAAACAAACAAACTCTTCAGCTTTATAATATTTGTGTAGATATGTCTTTCTACAGAAATAGATTAAAATTGACTTCCAAAATTTAATTGTTTTGTTCCTAATTACCTACCGATGCAGCTAATAAAAGCTAGAAAGTAAGAGTTTCATCACTGAAAATACCATTTACATTTGAAATTAAATCAAACTAAAAAGCATGTTCAAAAAATCCAATATCCCATTCCGGTTAAATATTGTGTTATATTTACTAATTCCAAGTATTTAAGATACCTACGTCATTATTAATATTTACCAAGAAGTTTGTAAAACGTAGATGCTGTTATATAGGAATGAAGACTAAAAATACTAAAAGCACCATCCTTCTAGCTCTAGTGTACCAAGCTATAATATTGTTCGATCTATTCTACGTTCAGAATTTCCATCCAGATTGACACTTAAAAATGGGTTATAAAAATCTCCTATGATTTAACCGGTATTTTTTAGACACAAGTTAAGCTTATAAAAGTATGTTAAAAATTACACATTCCGAGCTTGGGTTCCGGGTAATTTGCTGGCTACATCAGCCGAGTGATTGCCAAGTGACGTCACCAGGAGGATCGCTCTCAATCATCAAATGTTTACACATGAAATGCGTACTGTTTCAAGCATTTATTCTTTCCTGCTGGCTTTGCGCCATGCGTAGCCCACGCATGGCGCAAAGCTCACTACGAGATCAATACAAATTAAATCGGAAATACTGTTTTATTTTTATGATATAAGTGACTTAAGAAAGTAACGAAGTGTCGACGATCGATTTACAGGCATTTAAATTTATTAAAAAAATGTACTCAAAATCTAATAAATGAATATAACAGTTTTAAAGGCGCGTTTCTTACACATAATATATTTTATATTTCGTGTACCCTGTGAGATGTGTCTTATGATATACATGAAATTTCACATATAAAGATCATTTAATTCATATTTAATTATATACGTGACTTGATAACATGTAATATTACAAAAAGATTTAACCTATTGTAGAACTGTACATATACCTTACACTATATTTTATACTATATTATTATTATATTATACGATACTATATGTAAGTACCATTTTGATTTAATAATTTGGACGATGTGTCAATAACAAGCTATTTACCCAGTACCGTATCTCCTATAAAAGAAGTGGTACTCTCAAGTAATAAATGAACACTTCCAATAAGTATATAGAAATTTGATAATCTTACATATGTGATACAGTAATATCTAAACGTAATACAATTAAAAGCTATAATTACCCCAGACACGACGCGCGCACGTGTTAAACAAACATACTTTTTGCACAAGGTCAAAGTTAAGCCAATGCCACATGTGGAACTAGTTAAACTGATAACACGGCCCCGATATACACTTCACATCCTGCAAAAGCAAACTTTTGTAGTATACGTAATGCTATTTGATAATGTTCATGATATCTTTATATGTAGTATGTTCGTTTGCTTTGTATTTCTGAGTGGTAAATTTATTCACAAAAATAAATAAAATTGAAGTGCAAGTAACTAAGTCCGAAACGGCTGCACAGATTTGACAAACCTTCCATTGGCAGATAACTGAAGATATAGTGAGTGACTTACATACATACCTACGCTAAGTTTATTTTTGAAATATAATTAGTGTTCTAACAACATAATCTAATGATACAAAGCCTTAAATTATCGTGGTATATGTATTACGTGTTATATACAGATAATGAAGTGAAACCTTCGGACCTCTCGTTAAGATGTTTGCCTGCGACGACGGATTTCATATTTTTGAAGCAGTCTCCGAAATTTATATGAAGCCAGAGAGCTTTATTCTACAGGATGATAGGTAAAATATATTAAGTAATGCCTAATCTATCCAGCACAAGCTCCATAAGGCTTTTATATTTTTTTCCAAAAAATTCTGTCAATACAGAGCAGTGAACTAAAAAATCTAGTAACACCAGTCAGTATAAAAAGTATTTTGACATGGCGACATCTGCTCTTAAATATAATTAATGAAGTAAACTAAAATCAATTTTGACGCAATAAAAATGCTGTGCAATTGGCTGACTCGTTTCGATCATTAAAACCTATACCAATAAATAATGAAGTAAATGCACCAGAGATCATAAAACCTCTACTTAACAAATTGATTATACCATGCTAATATCTCAGTAGAACTTGTGGTAGACTATTGTCTATTTCGTAATTCGTAATAATATCACTCATTCTTAGCATTTACATAAACTTGGTCTATATAATTATTTATCACAGCCCGCCATTAAACGATTACTTTATAATAACAAGGAACAGTATGCACCTTAAAGTTTTATAGCTCTGTCTTCGCAATCTATCACATGAGGACCCAAAGCGAGAATGATAGAGCTGTGTCGGGCATAAATCACGTATGCACTTTGAGAAAACGTGACTACGTTTATCTTAAGCGTTACGTAAGTGGATAATTAATGTTATTGTCCGCTGAAATGTTAACTACTTGTTTAACTGCTCCTTTGTACTGTATTAGAATATAATATTCATTATTTTGACACTTGTGTTCAATCATAGATTTACCTATTTTTATTACTAGGCACCTGTATCCTATAAATGGGTGGATATATGCTTCGTCAGTGTGTTTTTCCCGCCCCTTCTTTATTCATTCTATTTCGTATACAAATGTTCCATTTGATTTGACTACTTGTAAATTCTCTCGGGCAGTATCAGTGTAAAAAATATCTTAATATCTCTATATTTACAGTGTTAAGTTTGTTAATAAGTTTATCCGCTTGTATAACGACAATTTAAAATATTATTACCGGTGAATGTACCGTTCATTGACGCAGATCGTATAAAAAGGAGAAATACAGTTTTAATAAAATTTTATGCTAATTGCTTTAGCGGTTATATTTTACCCTAATTGCCAAAACAAATTGAGTCAGTGCGTCACCAAATGAGCATATGATTGTGTAAAAACTATAATATGAAGACTTCCCTCGTCATTTTATCATTCCATCTAGCTATCCGCTTCTGTTTCTAAAAACACACAATTTAGTTTTTTAATGGTTAAGAAAATGATCAGAGGCTCACCTAAAGATATTTGATTTGTGCATTGAAGTCTAGAAATGTCTGCCGGCCTTTATAAAATCTCTACGAATATGGATTAATTTACTGTATTTATAATAATGGACTAATTTACTGTACTTATGCAAAATTTTAATTCGGTCATATGGTATACGATTTTCGTAAAAATAGTGAATACAATACGTATGGTGATTCAGAAGTTGCCGGCATATAGATAGAAGCTAACGCCAGTTTTAGCAAGAGGAAAATACATTTGTCGTGTGTAATGTATTCAATTCTTTTAATATCGATGATAAAGTATCCGTTTAAACGCTTAAATAAAGGTTGTGTTGTGTATATTCAGTCATTTTTAAAGTAACGGACTATCGTTCAAAGGTAGACTTTAGAAATTTAGCAAAATGAGTTTCGGATTCTCTTTATGAAGTTCTAAATGTTTTTAATATATATATATATATATATATATCTTGAATCAATAGATCCATATAAATATAATTCATTTGTGTATTTATACTTTGTAATTTGCAAAGATATTTTTTTAGGATACATATCTAGTACTTAAAGCAGAAACACAATTTATACAGTTTTTAGATGTCTTTATATTTTTATTCATTTAAGCAAGTCTCCGAAACGGCTTAAAGATGTGATATTGAACGAAGTAACATGTGTTACTTACTTCTATTTTATGATAATTATCATCATCTGAACACATGAAATCAACGCAACCGTGGGCCACTGCTCTTGTTTAATATTTGTCATGTACCTACAATATCAGCTATAAACAAGTATGTCGATCTCAAACAACATCATTAACATCCTTCTCTCCTCAGGTTCAGCACCCTTATCATGCTATGAGTCCACGCCAACTGTGGTCACCTGACGTTGCAAGTTACGTTATAAATAACTATGGTGTAATACGATTAGCTTTGAGGTCATGTGTCATGCACTTCTGGCGATAGATATGAACATAGGATGATGGTTTAAGGATGACGTGATCTGCTTGATGGAAACCTTTGTCATGGCAAATACATCGTCATCCTTAAAGCTTGAAATTCTATTGGATTGATATAGAAATTCTAAAAATATATTTAAAATATTTTTATTAGTAAATAACGAAACGTATAAATTTAAAGTAAAAAGAAATATGCTAAACAATTGTTGAGATGTTAGTTAACGAGTTTCTTTAAAACTTGATTTTTCTATCATTTTTGCGTACTAATGTATTCGAAATGTAGAATGTATTTATGTAGGGACTAGATTATATATAGTATTATCGTCCGAACTATTAACATTAAAGTTTTATTTCGATACTAATATTAGAAAAATATTTTGAATTTCTTGTAAATTAGTATGAATAGAAATAACTCTAATAACGCTGTATAAAAAGACTTTTAATCATTCTTGTCTTTTAAGACAATTGTAGAAGTGCAACTTTGTGGACGTATTGTTGCATTAAAAGATTTAAGCGTTCAATTACAAAAATCCCATCACGACCCGTGTCGGTTCTCTAAATCAAATTACAGATAATAATTAACAAGCTTAATGTTTGCCTTGTTCCTTCTTAGCGATAATACAGCCCATTAATAAATGATTCAGGGAATCCTTGACCACAGTTTACACACAGGTTAATAAGGACTAATTTGTCTAATATTTGATAACCGAATATAGCAGAACAACGCGGTAGACATATACACGAGAAGTTTAACATTTTCCCGAAGAAGTGACCACGAAACTGGTCATAGTGTCTTGTATATAATATAATAAAAATGTAACTGATCGCTACCTATACATTGAAGATATTTAAGAAAAACTATTACTGAG
The DNA here is from genome assembly GCA_025727935.1 of Hebomoia glaucippe. Taxonomy (NCBI): domain Eukaryota; kingdom Metazoa; phylum Arthropoda; class Insecta; order Lepidoptera; family Pieridae; genus Hebomoia; species Hebomoia glaucippe. Next base: position 15,258 of record JAOSYY010024277.1, read on the forward strand.
GGACTTTATTATATA
>JAOSYY010024278.1:0-15269 GCA_025727935.1 Hebomoia glaucippe
TTCACCCCTCTACAGTCAACCCCTAAATATTTATGTGGCAAAACGACGTTTGCGGGGACAGCTAGTATTTATATAAGATAAACAAAATAAATTAGCTCACCTTTTTCCCCGTCATGAGATATTGTGTTCAAGTCAATAAAATGTGTCGCAATTATACTGGGATGTAAGGCAACATTATCTCTCAATTGTATCTTGATTCGCTGGCACAGAGGTGGAAACATTTCCGTAAACACAATCTGCTCGTTCCAAACAGGAGCACAATTATTCTTTTGCACTGATGTTTTTCCCTGTTTAGCATATTTTTGAATTAAGAACGGAATTATTATTCTAAAAGGGACATGGTGCCTTATATTTTCCCTTGAGTTTACTTACAGTCATTCCGGCAAAACAGACTTGAACATAAGGATCAATGATGTCTTGGCTTTCACCGGTAAAAGCGCTCTTTATGTTAGCAAGAATGGACGAATCCATTTTCGGTAGACCGTCCGCTTTGTGGATTTTGATAATAAATCTAGCTCTTTGTCGTTCAATTGTAACTCCATCCGGAAGTAACAGGTTTCTAAAAGAAAATTTCAAATTGCTAAAAATATTTTCTTAATATTCACCAGTACGTGCCCTTAAGCTACCGTTATGTTGAGCACATTAAACTGGATAATTACTTCGAATCTTTATGAAAGCAAAGATATAAAAAATATAAAAAGTAAACAAATTTTAATTTAACACCATTATTTTGAACATATTATGAACTGATTAATAGAAACGTATAAAACGTGTCTTTAATAAATATAAATAATTAATTTGCTAGATGGTTGGATCAAGGGATAGATGCAAAAGGCAGTACTTCTAGATACATTACGTATTATCAGGTTTCTTTTTCTGCGGCCCTAACCAGCGATAGCTTGGGCCAAGCACCGCTGCTGCTGGTTTTCCAGATTAGGCTTTTTATCCTATTTTTATTTTTGTATTTACGTTTTTGTATTTTACTTATTTGAGAAAATAAATATATGAGAGAATATAATTAATTATATTATATTTATAAAATATACGTATTATAAAGTAGTTTATACTAACGCCTCGATGTCGTCTTCATCTTTTTCACTCTTTGGCGGCACTTTAACTTGGTCACCTTTTCCGATTACGCTTATGTCGCACTTAAGATAACCCTTCGCACCTGATGTTATATCATCAGGATCGGTGAGTAAAGCCCACTTGTGGTAAAACTGCCGGTCTATTAACAAAGATTCCAAAGTAAATATTTATCGTATTAACTTTGGAACGCTTACTGATTATGTAATTGTGAATCAAGATTGTTACTTCTGTGTCTCAGTAGAATTTTTCCTGTTTAACAAAATCGTAGCCAATATTATATTCCATTTCTTCATATCTTATTCTGGGCATGTCAACCCATCTGATTGTAACCAATAGCTTGTCTACGTGTAGGTGACAAGAATACTAAGAATACTAGTGAAATATTCATGTCATGCTTCACCAAAAAATCGTGATCGTGAAATGAAAATGATAATGACGATACTTATCATTATCATATTTATACCATCTAACATTTCATTAAAATTACAGTGACAGAAGAAAATGAGCTTCATAACTTATTTCTAATTTTATTTGCTTGAGTAAAAACAGTTGACTGTTTTTACGCTTGTTGGCTTAGTTAAAATTTTGGAATACTGAATCATTTAAAAATGATTTATTAATAAAAAATGATATTCACTTAATTCCAATTAAAAGTTTTTGATTAGAATGTTCGTTAAATCAAGGAAAAGATTGAATTTGGATTAATTGAAACTTCAGTAATTTTTGCGTTGGAGACAAACTGGTTAAATTGTTTAATATTATCAATATTTAATTAATCCTTCGTTATAGTACTATGGTATTAGATGCTAATTGATGTATATGTTATATTACTGTCTCTTTTTATTTGTACTTCCGCAATCACCTTTTTTCGGAATGATTCTTAAGGAACTCATCGCAATGAAACTACTATCGGAAAATTTGCTTAATAGTAATCAAGTGCAAAAATTGTACCATGGATCCTGGTTCATATAAATCTATAATTTTAAAAAATATAGTCATCCGTAACCACCAATAATCAAACGCCTTATCTAAAAAAGAAGCAACATAAATAATTTAAGGAATCAGCAATACGAAAATATCCTCGAATTCTATGTCATTTAGTATTCATTAAACTATAGCTATGAAATTTTTATATAAATAAAACTCATATAATATTTCGCATAGCATTTCAAATACATTCGCTAGTTAAGTGTGAAAAATATTTATTATTAATTTTAAGTCAGTTATTGTGTTAAAAAAACATATTATTATTAACGATTGCACAAAAGTCCGACATGGCTACATTTTTCTTAAGCGCCTTATAAACATTCATTTTAATAAATATTCACTATCTAGTCCCTCATCCATCATTTAACGTACACAACGTTGAAAAATATATGGTAAAACGAAGTTTTACTTAATTTTGTTAGGACACGGATCACAAGTTACACCAGATCGGCAAAGTTGTTTACAAGTCTGTAAAATACCTCTAGAAACGAATCGGAAAAGTCTCTGAATTCACAATTTCTTGAAAATGGTACGAATTTTATTTTGTTCTGAAAACGTTCTGATGTCGATTTTCTGTCGGAACTAGCTTATTTAATTAATATTGGAATAAGGTTTAGATATGAAGTTTAGGTTACTGTTTCAAAATTTATCCAATAAGTTCCGAGGACTTTATTCGAATGTTATTATGTACCTTCGTTTAAATACGTTAATATATTTATGCCCAAGTAAATAGGATTAAAGTTGTATAATGGTATACTAATACTTAAGCTCAACTCAACTTATAAATCTTATGTATATATTTATAAACATTAGCATTTTAATTGCATTGCGTCCCTTGAAACTGGTAATGGTGACAAAGTCTCTGGCTGTGTTCTATAAAATAAACAAGCTGGTATCTAAAAAGCTTTCACAGTCTGTAATAAATTATAATTTGTAGTGAGTTGAAGGCGAGCCAGTATAAAAAATATTTTTATGACTAGACTTTGATAATCTATTAATTTATTTTTTTATGAAGCGAATCAACATTCATTTTAGTCAGATCAGATAATAATATCGTCGTTTACATACAGACATTTTATTAGAGCTCATGATTAGGGCGTGGTGACAGTGAAAAGTAAACAAACATTCAACAAAGAATTAGTATTTTGTTTTTCAAAATGTTTCAATGTGATTTAAGTTTAATTATTTATTAAATTAACACACACACATTAATTAATTAATTTTATAGTTTCATTGATTTAGTTAGATTTATTCCAGATTTTTAATGAATTTTAGTGTTAATGCGAACGAAGTAACAGGTAAAACCTAAAAGCTCCATCGATCTACTAAACTTTTAAAATTTTTGTAAAATCTATTATAATTGAGTTAATTTTAAAATAATTTTTCAATGTAGATTTTTCAAAGTTCCCCATTTCCTATTTAAACCTTGTTTGGTTGGTACTTTTTACGTATATTTTTGAGATATGACTGTAAGATTGATTCAGTTGCTATTCGCTTATGCTTATACCTCTGAATAGTTATAAGTTTGATTAATGTGTACAATATTTTAAAAGAAAATTCTTACAATAGATACATAAGTCTATATGAAACTTATATGAAGGTAATTTAATCTTCATGTTGGGGTTGTGTAGTTTCTTTACAAAGATATTGAAAAGATTCTCTCGAAGGAAGGACGTTTTTTAATAAAATTTAATATCGAGCAAGCTTTACTGAGCGCAGGTTAAGCCTATAAAAGATATGCCTTAAATTATAATCATTATAATACCTTTTTACCTACCCAGCTCTTTTGAAAATATAAAAATACTTTATTGATTTCCCTCTTCATACTTCACAACTTTTATCAATTGTAACATTTAAAAAAAATGTAACTCGCGTTAGTCTTTATCAAAAAGAATTTAAAGATTCAACACAGACGTCATTATAAGCGACTACATATGTAAGCGAAATTATTTTATGAGAGGATAATACGATTAATTGGTGGTGTAAGTAGCTTACCTGTTTGATTCCACACAGTGGCGACATCCAACTTGAAATTACCCAGTAGCTTGTTAGCGCGCAGAAAGTTGCGAGAATGTAGAACCTGCAACATATAATAATTTGCACGGGACACGTCATATTTCTTAAGTCGCTATTAAGATGAAATATATGTTATGTTAATGCATCTCTGTTTTATAATATACATTATTAGACAATGTAGATAGACTGTAAAGTCTTAACATAATTCGTTTAATGAATATATGCAAATGAGTATAAATAAGATGAGTTTGATTTTAAGAAAGAATATTTTTTACTACATTATCTTAGGGATTATGAAAATCTATGTAGCTCTTTGCGTAACGTTTCATCCAGTATTTTTGTGAAAATATATGAAATGAAATGAAATGCACTAATCTTATCTTTGAATAACTAATCTTTGTTAAGCCTAATGTAAGTATTCGGCTTATAGATTCTAACTAAATCCCTGATTGTGAGTGTGACGCTTTTGAATATGAAATGGGACAAAATGTATCTTTTGTATACAGTGAAGTAACATTTTTAAAAATCGTTTCGCCTTTTTCGCTTTGCTATATGAAGCAACAATATTGTTATTAAACTTAAACTTGCATTGTTTTAATTCCAGTTCACGTTTGATAAAGACAAATAGATGCTTACATCACAAAATCATTGTAGTTCCACATTCAATGCGCAGATATTCAGTTCTTATCCCGTCATTATTTCTGTCATGTGTAAGGCATATCTATATAATATTATAAAGCTGAAGAATTTGTTTGAATGTTTTTTTGTTGAACGCGCTAATCTCAGGAACCGCTGGTCCGATTTGAAATTTTATTTCAATGTTAGATAGTACCTTTATCGAGGAAGGCTATGGGTTATATTATATTTTAAAAGGGACCTTTACTAAAGTCCAATAATGTAAAAATTCAAAAAGAACGCGAGCGAAGCTCCTGGCCGAAGCCAGTGTTAGATAAAACAAAAAAGTTTTTGTTGTATGAGATAATATAAAAAAATTCTAGAGTTTATTTTCATAAATATTTTAGTATATTATAAACAAATCCGTTACCAATATGAAATTATATAAACAATCTTCAGTCCAATTATTTTTCGATAGCGGAAGCATGGAAACTTGAGATAATGTATTATACGTAGACATTGCTACTTTCGTAGCTGTAATGGAGTGCTACGCCGTAACTGCTCTACGGAATGCTTTGTATATAAAGTCTAGGTTATGTAACATGTTATATATTTTTAATGGGACCAGGCATTCTGGTAAATGGATATTTACACGAAAAGAATGATATTTACTTCGTTAGAAAAATTATAACCTAATCTCAACCTACCTAACCCCACAGATATTTAATCCGTAACCCATTTAAGCATATTACCCTAATCCTAGTGAATTGTATCCAGCATTAAGCGAAATATCGTCCCTAAAGTACAATTATTAACAAGTACTATTAAGTTCTACAATTAATGTAACATTAAAATCCTTAACTAATAAATTAATTGTATTTATACGTAGACGTTAATAAATACGTTCTTAAGTGTGTTACTTAATTTTTACTCTGTAATCTAAAGAGAACAGAAAAAAAAATGTTTGCACATTAGAGGGTTATCTAGGTAATTCGCAATATAACTTATTTAATCACACATTAGCACGATCTTAATTTTCATTATACATAAGGTTACTGGTTGATTATCATAATGGAATATCACAGTAGCTATTTCTGAACAGTTTCACTAGAAATTTTCTTTGGTAAAACTATATTAAAGTTAAATAAGTTTTGACTAAATATTTAAACGGTAAGTAAAATATTTATCTATATATATAAAAATGAATTGCTGTTCGTTAGTCTCGCTAATCGAGAACGGCTGAACGGATTTATCTTATCTTAGTCTTGAAATGTTCGTGGAGGTCTAGGGAAGGTTTAAAAGGCGAGAAAAACTCGAATAATTGCCGGGAAAACCCTAAAAACAGCTCTTTTCTATTTCCTATACAAACGTTTCCTAAATAAAATATAGAGTCAATTTTAACTTTATTACTTTTCAATAAAGTTCATATTAAATTATAATCACTAAATAAGGCAGTGTAGTTTTACTTATAATCTATGTACATATATATAAAATCGTATTGTCCGTTTGTTACACCAAACAGCACATTTCTTTTATAATTATGAAAGTATACAAAAATCTTTTAGTTACATAAAATTTTAAATTTTCATCACCAAATTTTGTATACTTATGTGGCGAAACGACGTTTGCTGGGTTAGCTAGTGTGAACTAAAATCGTTCAGGGATAATTCCTTTAAATTTAGCTAAGATTTTTACAACTTTCATTCTATACGCCATTACTTCTTATAAAGTAAAGCCTTCTCCAGGCATCGCAAAATGAACTGCATTGACCTCGTTTACGAGTAACCACATCCGTCCAATGAAACCCGTTAAACCCATTCCTATGATGAAAACATGAAAAAATGTTCTTTAAAACGACGTAAAGTATTTAACCACAACAACAAGATACGACTTGGTGATCCTTGAAGACTTAAAAATGAATAAGTTGTGATAATGCTTGGAAAGGCCAATTTTTTATAAACCTGTCTCTGTAGCTAGCAAAATAAGAATTGGGGACCTATCATTTCTTGAATATAAAATAAAGTAAATTTCTGTGTGAATGTTAATTATCCATTACGGCAGCTATATGGATATTATTTTAACATTATTGATATATGGTAAACGAGAATATTGAATGGTCGGATAAATGCGAATGTGTAATATTGTAGTGACACTTTTCATTTATTTCATCACTGCAATGGAAATAATGATTTTTATTTTGACATAATTTCTTACATGTTTCGAAAACGAGTATTAAGAGCATTTTAAATCTTTATACGTATATTTTTGTAAATATTATTTTCTAAGGAAAAAGTGATATTATGTTATGTCAGTCATGATAATCTGTGATTGACATAATTGTATGTTATCTGTGAGTGCAATCCATACAATTTATTTTTACTCCGGTGACTGTTACGTGGAAAATGTGAAACATGAAAAAGCTATCAATCTTATTTCTTTTTCATATTTAACATGTTAGATAAGAGGCAAATCACGTTAAACTTAGGGAATAAATAAGTACTCTGTTACTAAATCAGAAATGGCTTTTATTTAAATATTAATATTATTATCTGTCCACTACATCAAGCCCCAATTAGTACAGTAATACCTCTATTAATTTAATTTATTTTTGGGGTAATTCACTCTGTTGTGGTCAAGTGACCACGGGCACTTTAAGTAATGGTTATTTTAATGTTTACATTTGTTCATGAATTATATTTTATTATTTAATTACAGTGAAAAGCTTTTAACATTCCTGTCACCATAGGACCGTTATTGATGTCTACATATGTAATTATTATGAAACAAGTATTACTGTGCCTTTATCGAACTCAAAAATTTTACATATCGTTAGTCACTTATCAACTAAATAATATAATAGATATAAAAATACATATACTAGATTCAAACAATCAAAATTGGATTTAAAATAATTAAAAATTACATAAACCCAATCTTGAGTTTAGGAAATATTTTCGAATATTGTTGATAATAGTGAATTCCTACCTCATATTAGTTTTGAAGAGACCTATTCTTTCAATAAAATAATTTATGAAATGTAGTGTTATGCAAACTAAATATGTTATCTGCGATATATGTTATACTCAGCATGTTTAAACTTCGCATAAATCTAATGTACTTACCGCTAGAGTAATTATCTTATCAAAGAGCATTATAGGCGGCATGTGGAAGTCGAACACGAAGTACTGTTGACAAGAAAAATATAAACTGTAAGTTGGATAGTTTACTGCGTTAGGAGATCTAAAAGACCTTTAAAAGATTTTCGTTGTGTGCGGGAATCAAAATCGTGTTGCTTCACTTTGCGAAACACAAACTTGTTGAACTACAAGAACTTCACAAATACGTCACTTTTCTATGAATATATAAATTGATTTCATAACTATTATTGGGAATAGAACTGTTAAAATTGTGTCCCATAATGAATTATATACAGAAATACTGAAAATAGTGTAGAGTCAACTAAGCATGAAAAAGTACCACTGACTTCAAATTTTATTCGTTTAAAAAACTATTATTCCACAATTTGGCGATCCAAGCATACAGTATTTACCTATGATCATTTTAAAATCTATTTTTTGGGCTAGAGTTCTGAGATTATAATAATCAAATTATTTCTATAAATCAATAAATAATAGTTTTTAATCCTTGTCTATATATTATATTACATTAAGGAGTATTATAGAAAATTACTAGGTTGGCGAATGTACGTAATATAATTTTCCTCAGCATTATTATGTAATAGCTTCCGCTTGCGTTCTCTACAAAAAACATAGAACAAAAGCTGCTTGACGTTGAATAAGGAACTATACGAGTAAATTCAATTTATAAAGGGGTTTAATATCATTAAATATTTCAGCGAATTGAAACCTTTATGTTCGAAAAGAAAAATATAATATGTTTGTTTTTAAATCTAACGAATGAGCCTAAATTTCGTTATTATAATATAAGTATTTCAGTACCATTTGCCCAATATTTAACGTCAGTTTTTTTAAGTTACATAATAGACAAACTTCTCGGCTAAATAATAGATATTCTTTGTTTACATACATTAAAATCGAATAGAACAATTCTAATGAAAGAAAATCGAATAGAAGTCCTTATACCCTCGAAGTTAAAGAAACATTTTTTAATTTTGTTGATAATACTGATTTCCCGTCTTATGATAGTTTAATAGAGACCTAGACTTCGTAAATTAATTTATTAAACGCAGCGTTAGACAACCTAAAGATGTCTTAAATTTTAATATAAAAATACCTCATTGTAGTAAGGACAATTGGTGCTCTCCTTGACGCTTGTGTATTTGCGCTGTTCGCCCACTTGGACACAGACGACTGGGTCCATGTTGAGGCCTGCTAATTGGCGAGCTTCAATCACCGTGATGCAGATTTGGAAATCAGCAGCTTTAAGAGCGGAAGGACCAGCCATGTCCAAAGCAATTCGCCTAAGAATGGAAAACCATCACAGTTATATATTGAGTTTCCTTTCTTTTGAGACGTAGATCCCAAAAGCTTTATTTAGATTTAATGATCTACTTTTAATCTAATTCAGTAATATAATAAATATTCTTGAGATAAAACTAATTACTCTCTAGCGGAAATCAGACGTCAGCTCCACGTACACATGATATAAATATAATAAGTTGGATAAATATTTTTTACAGACAATCTTGGAAAGGAAATTGAAATGTGCACTGTAAGTGAAATGTTGAAATGAATACAACGTTATGTATTATTAAAAATTGGATTTATTGAAAATAGACAGTGACATAAAGGTTGCCGATAACATTCATGCATTTCAATTGTTCTTTATGTTTTTGACTTTGCTTTGTCGATGTTCGTATGTACAAAAGCAAGTTATAACAATGTATTTTTATTATTTTTGAAAATACTCACATTTTCTGTGTCTTTGGTGTTTCGACGGGAGATTTTACATCCACAAGTACCTCTTCTGATGATACAGAGGTTTGACTGTAGTGTCCGTCTGGTTCGCTAGATGGCCCAGGCAAGTCCAATAAAGCTTGTTCTTCATCTCCGCTGCTATCTTGCAGGCGGTTTTTTCCGAGCCGAATAAAACTTTTGACAGTTTTCAAAGTTGATACACGCTTAGTATTCCTCTCACGGATTGATAATTTATCAGGGCCGGGTACGGATAATCCACGCCTACGTAAAATATTGTTTTTACAAAATTTTATGCCAACCGATGAACACAAATAAGATAGTGGAAATTGTTATGTTCATGGATGAGAGAAAATTATTTTATAATAATTATAAAATATACAAACCTCAGGAAGCGTTTGCCGGCAGCTTTGAATTTCCGTGTACGTGATATATCATCATCGATTTCAGCTTCCATATCAATCACTGTGTCTGTACTCTGGAGAGTCCTTTCAAGATTAGCAATGTTTCGCTCCAAATCATCTAGTCCGGTATCATCATCAGGTTTCAAGCCCTGCGCAAAGACTGGATCCAGCGTCATTTGACGGCTTGGACCCGGTTGACTGTAACTGGGATTGGATTCTCGTCTTTTCTGGTGAACGGCTGGAAGCGATTGACGAGGTTTGCTCGGAAGAGTTACCAAGCTGTGGATGCCGTCGTCCAGCTCAATGACATCGGTATCAGGAGGTTTATAGTACACGTCCATCTCGATATATGCCTAGCAAAAAAAACGTTAAACGCTCAGAAAAGAAAATATGTAAAGAGAAATATAACTTGAATTTAAATTTAATCTTAAAGAATCTAAGAATCGCTAATGAAGGAGCTTATACTATAAGCGTTGCTCTTTAATGAAGTTTATGAATTTCTTATAATTCGCAGAAACACGTCTGGCCTTGTGAATATTTATGTCTTCTTATTTTAACGTAACATTGTAAGGCGTATGATTGTTTTACTGGAAACCTACCCAGCTGTTGTCTCATTACTAATGTCACTCCTTAGTGTTTAGTGTTAATGTTTAAAAATTAGGAAAATTGAGTCGAATAAAATACGATGTAACATAAGCGAAAGTTGTAAATACGAGTAGGCCTCTGAAATAGAAAACAGGGTCGGCGTAAATATTTGGTAGACGGTCGAGCCCGAGGGAGAGAGGAACTGGTTTGAGTATTATGTTATAGCTTCAGAACTAGTTATTTGTAAACAAATATTTAATGAAATTGTGCAATTACACTACCTTAATGGACGTGCCACGTTGAAGTTAATTTGATTTTACGGCACGTTTAAAACTAGTTTGAAATATAATTGATGATCGTCAGAGTTTTTAAAATCTCAAAAAATAATACAGCACTTATAATTTTAAAAATCTGTCAAACAATACTCTAGAACTCAAGCTATTTTAGTTATTTACTATGCAAATTTGTGAAATTATAATACTCAGGGTAACGTATCCTATATGCATGCAAACATAATTTTATGAATATTAATGAGTGCAACTACACCAATATAATTATCTATACGATATATAAAATTTCGATGCTAATTTAATTAATGTTTGGTGTAGATTATTTATATGATACGCCTAGCACTTCCTGTATCGAACATTTTCCATCGATCCTTAATAATTAGGTAAAGGTCTTTATGTAAATAATTAGCGTCCGGTTTGTAATGTAATCCAATTTAATGATTAATTTTGAAATACGGATTTGCCTAGCGCCATGTCAGTTTTCTTAGTTACAATGTTGAATTATCCGCTTAAAAGAGGACAATAGCGAATGTAGCGCGCGTTATATTGAAACACTAATTACGGCTTTAATACAGTTTGTATTTTCATTTATAATTAGCGCTGATTTTCGATTTAGTAAAATAAGCTTAGGGGCCATTTTATGTTATACTGGATAACTCAATACCTGTTTTATTCCAATATAATACAAAACACTATGGTTCATGAAAAATTGTTATCCAAAGTAATGACTCCACTGAAATTTTATGGTATAATTATTTTTAGTTCATATTTCTGACAGTAATTTTCCTATCAATCATTTAAATTTAAATAATTATTTGAAGACGTGTTCGAAGTTTCAAATTCAAACGATATGTCTAGCTTTGTTCGCATACTCATTGTGGAGCTGTTGATGGATGTGAGAATGGAAAACGATATTTATTCTAAAGCATATATTCCTCTTACGGTTGCTATCCCTGGCATAACAACCCTAAGATATGATTGTTATGTTTTCCTAAGGAATATATATATATATCATTTTAATTTATAATTAAAGAGTTGCTTTTATACACCTTCTATTAGTTAATTCGGTGAATTTTTTAAAAGTTTTAAATCCCTACTTACCACACAAAATATCAAAATCTCATACAATTTTCACGGGTGTTTGTATATCATAAATAATGGGTTCAAAGCTCTTTTAAAATGGAAAAGGAGCAGTATTTATGAGTTTTATTATTTTTAATGACTGGTAAAACACTCGCCAGCGGCCTAATCTTCAAAGAGAGTACTTCTAAAAATTTTGAAACAGGTCGCGACCTGCTCCTCATCTTGTGTTAGAAAGTATGTTTCATTACTTCGCAAATTAGATCATTAACCTTTAGAAAGGAAAGTTAGTCCTCCCGTCTCGGTTGCTATTATTAAAAAGCGTTTAAGTAATTGATAACACTTTTTCGGATCAAAATGTGATTAGATAAAAAGACATAGAAAACCTGTTGTAACCGCTAGTGTCGATGTCAAATTAGTCTGCAAGTTATTTATTGTATTGTTGTCCAAGTTTAATTTACATATAAATACTTATATTCAAACCATAAAATTGTATCTTAGAAGCAAACTAATTACACGTTACGTACTAAGTTTGTAAATTTAACTTGTTCCTTAAAGATATAAATTTTATTAGTAGCTAGCAATTCATAGTGCCTTAATCTGCATTAAATTTATATAAATATGTTGATATGTATATTTATATTATTATGCTCTTATCAAAAGCTCCGTCAAAATTGGTCGAACCAATTCCGAGATTAACCAGAACAAATACATAAGGAGTTTATAAATTTAATTATGTTAAAAGTACTCTATATTTTTCAACATGCCGTAAAGTGACATTATTTTTATTTTAACCAACGCTTCAATTATAGGTACTATTTGTACAGATAGTAATAGATATTTCAAGTTAGTGGATTAGGTACGTTAATAGAACGTTCTTACTTGAGTTACTTAATGGAAACATTGTGGTATAGCTTACCTTCTAAATTAAACATACATTTTTAAGAGGATCTAAAGTTTATTATTACGTAATCTCAACATGTTTAGAAGATAATAAGATATTATTAAGGATGGGCGGGATATTTAAACACAATTCATTTACTGAAAGATCCCAAAGTGCTATAATGTGCTTGTCTTTTAAATACTGCATGCTAAAGATAAGAACACAAAGATGAAAGTATAATGATTAATGTTGACATGTGTCACAAGTAAGGATCATGTTCTTATATCGATATCAGTAATAAAAATTATTTTCCTCAAATATTATGTAGACAGATTTTCCTCCATTTTGTCATAATACCTACCACATAAAGCGTAAGCTTCTATGAATAGTTACTTATACTGAGCCAAGAATATGGATTTGTATGAAAACCTGCAGGTAGATATCGTCTTTCGTCAAACGATTGAGATTAACAATTGAAAAGGATTTATCATAGCATTTTCATCTTTTCCCCTTATTGTTATAAAATATCCAAGTTTATATTTAAGGACATAATATAAGATTTCCACCCACTTCAACTCTTTGAAGTTATTCATATGTGAATATAATTATACAATTTGAAGAGGAAAACGTACTGTAGGCAAACCGACATAAAAATGTTATTTTCCTTAACTCGGAATTATTCCTAAGTTTCACCGCGACTATAAACCCTTATATCACCCCAAAAACCACTCTCTTTTATGGTATTTTTTATTTTTAACTCTTACTGATGTGAACTAATAAGTATTTGTTACCTGTAGTGTAGAATATTTTTAATCTACACATAAAATTTCAGTATTTTAATATCATATCAAGTTTTTGCCAGTACACAGTACTTATAACAAGAATACAATATTTTATAAATTTATGTTGTTCCGGATAATATCCGCAACAGCTGGACTAATTATAATAGTATTTCTAGTGGCAGATAGGTAATCACAATCGTTCAGCAACATCATTTGTAAATATGTTCATTTTCCGATATATAAAAATTTAACAGATTTAAATGAATGTGTATGGGTTTTCTCTCATAAGATAAATATTATAATTCATTTACTTATTAATTTGGTCAATGAATGGCACGATTTGGCATATATACAATAACTAGTATTTACCATCGCTTCTGTGTAATTTTTCATCCTACCTTTTAACCACTTTCAATCATTTTTTCTCATTCAAAACTAGCCTATGTCCTTGATCAGACTCTAAACTATCTGTTAAAATCTAAATTTCATTTAAATCGTTTCAGTAGTTTTGGCATGAAAGTGAGACAGATAGATAGAGATACTTATAAGATTAGTAAAGATGATCAATACGTCATATACGTAATCCTGCAGCGAAGAAGTGAAATAGAAAATCAGCCAGTTTTTTTACCCGTTTACAATTATCACGGTCATGGTATCAAAAATTGCCTAAAGATTTGCAACCAAATTCAATGTTTATCTATATTCCCGACTAGCTGTACCGCGCGGTTTCAACTGACATAATTTTCAACGATATGTAACTTTAAACAAACATTGAATCATGAGTTTCTCCTTACTGCAAATAGCAAATGGAATCAATTCTTGGTGAAAAGGTACACCTTTATAAACAATATAGTGAAAATGTTAAAGTAATATGGCACTTTAATAACAAGCGTGCTCCAACGAGATTGCCGTGCATTTGCAGTATCTTCTCTTAACAATCAACGTAATTTGTTACGCAGCATTTTGATTCTAATAATAATATCATCTATACAAATTTTAATAAATAAACTAAAGTAATTCTGTAATATCATAATGACAGTGTTTTTCGATAACACAAAAAAATCTTTGAGGCACTCGGAATACATAAAGGAACATCATTACATATATATACAGGTTGTTTTTGGACTGCTACCGAAAACGAAATCAGATGATAGTAGTTATGACACCTTTGATTATGCGATGGAAAAAAGTGGATCCTGACTATAAAAAAGTCATATTTTTAAAACGTTTTTTTCAGAGTTATTTACGCTCCACCATGTTTGTACAGCTAAATGAAACGATAACTTCATAAAAAATACTGAAAAAAGCACCAGCAATAAAACGCAAATTAGAGTTTTTAAATTCCACAAAAAGAGTAGTCAGTAGGATAATTAAGCTCATAAAATAAAAATTGACAAATTAAATAATTAGCCATTTCATATACCGACATTATAGAAAGGAATTTTAAAATCTGTTAGCTAATGTGGCAAAGAATATAATTAAGACACAAAATGTGTAATCAATACAAGAGATGTAGAAGGAATTAAAATTTAAAAATACAAATAAACTTCATTTTAAAATGTTAAGTCTTAATCTAATATATAAAATTCTCGTGTCACGGTGTTCGAACTTGAACTCCTCCGAAACGGCTCGACCGAACCTTA
>JAOSYY010024280.1:0-15221 GCA_025727935.1 Hebomoia glaucippe
AGTAGCCGATTCTCAGACCTACTGAATATGCATATAAAATTTCATAAGAATCGGTCGAGCCGTTTCGGAGGAGTATGCGAACGAAAACTGTGACACGAGAATTATATGTATTAAATTTATTTTATTTCTGAAAACTATGTTAAATACTTTTAATTTTTCAGATATAATCGTACCCATAGTCACTGCGTATGACAGCACATACCTTCGACCAGCATACGCGACATTGGCTCTGCTATCTGTATACATATTTTTGCCCATGAGAAACAATTTTCTAGCGATAATTCTTGGGACTGTTGTCAGCGCAACCTATGTGCTAGTAATTGCCTTCGCTACCTATTATAATGATCCTCAAAGGGAGGTCATGGTAAGGGTATGAAAACTTTAAAATTATTTCTATAAACAATTTTCTGTTTTATACAATACTAATATTATAAACGTGAGTTTGTCAGTATAGATGTTTGTTACTATTTCACGTGAAAACTACTGAACAGATTTTAATGAAACCTTACAAAAATGTAGTTAATACATCAGACTAACACATATGCTAATAAAGGTATTGTGGCACGGATGAATTAATAAGATACTTCCTTATTAATAAGATTCATACTAATTAATAAGATGTTCATGGTTGACATTTTTCGTCAAAATTAGTTCTGTACGGCGCGACCACGTCACCATATTGTATTGACATGTCTAGACAATGCGTATTATTTCTGATTTATTTATAAGTATTCTAAGAAAGGATTATGCTAAAGTCTTCTATAAATTAAAGATAGGTTGATAAGAGTCTGAAATCAAAACGTATACCAATCAATCATGATCAATCCACTAATTATATTTTTAATTTATCTTATAATACATATTTCTATATAGTAAACGTGAAATATTTAATTTCATACATAATGATTACGTAAAAATTATTAATTACACTCATCAATCAAATAATCTTGCGAAGTAAAATTTCGATAAAAGATACGCAATAATTTTTGAAAATTTCAAAAATAAACAAAGGATATTAAGTTGGATTACGATGTTGGAATTAAGTAAATTCGTATTGGAGATAAACTCGATATAAATATCTGTACATAATAGAGTTTTTGTTTAGTGTTTTATCTGACTTGTAATTAAATATTACTATTCACTTAAATTAAAAAAAATAATTGCTACAACTCTACTAATTCGAGGCATTACATAGCTTAAGCATTTGCGTAACATCAACCTCTTGTTTGTATGTCTATCCAATAACCTGCTTTCGGTGCCTCTTCAATTAGATCACCTGTCACACTTCGGAACCTGTCGTTGTTCAGACCTAATCTGTACAATTGTAACATCGATTTGTTGCTAGTCCCGGATATTTTTCAGCGAGGACGTCTTGCGTCTTCCTGATCATTTTCCCGAAAAATCTTACATAACCTAATTAACTATATACTATAATTTATGATCTAATACTAGTAATTAATGTAAGTCGTTTCATAACAAACTATTGCTGCCCCACTAATATAAAATGGATGCCTTACTTCTAAGGCTTCTTATTTCAATTCACCTAAGAATGATTTCCTCTATCTTTCTCGTCTAGGTGGCTTCAGATATTATATACCTACTTGGGGTCAATCTCATGGGCATATACTTCAGGCTCATGAATGAGATTGTAACAAGACGATCATTCTTAGACAGACGTGCTTGTGTTGAGAGTACGTTGCGATTAAAATTCGTTAAAGATCAAGAGGTAAGATGATTTGCATTATTTCCCTGTTTTGCTTGTTACAGTAAGTTTTCGAGTATTGTAGGCTATCAATATACGTCCATTTCATCAAAGTTGCAGAATCAATGTGATGAAATTTCGTATAGAGACAAATTGTACTCTGAAGATTTCTTCTCCTCTCCTTTCTGTGAAATTTAATTAAACTTACTAAATAGGGAGTTGAATTTTGCAAGAAACTTTTAACTTTATGTTTTCAGAAATTACATTACATACGACAATAATTTGAAAAAATTATTAATTATTTGAATTTAATCGTATTATATTGTGAAAAGTTGTATACAAAATAGCAATATTCTTAACGATGCAAGAAATAGTACAAGAAACTTAATATAAGCAATGTATTTTAGTCCAAAACTGATATAATTATAAATTTCAGGAACGGCTCATGTTAAGTATTCTACCGGAACATATAATGAGTAAAGTTAGACAGGACATTAGAAACATGTTTTTGAATATTCGTTCACAGAGTCACTGCCACAATATGAGGTCATTCAGGTAAATATTTCTTTTAATAAATTAAAGTAATATGAAGTATTTATTACAGTAGCGACAAAGATAAATTTCTTACAAATAGATATTATCTATTGTCACGCAATTATTTATTATTATTTGCTTGAAACGTTTTTATCATAAATTTGCAATTTATTTCCACATAGTGACGTCATATATTGCTATCATATACTAACTTCCGCCAGCGACTTCACTCGCGTTCATTTCGATTTTTACAGCTCGAGTAACATTATTGGTCTTTTAGTAAGGCTCACTAATATTTTTGAAAATATAATGTAGCCTTTAGTCTTCATTAATAAATATACTATACAACACTGAAAGAATTTTTCAAATCGAACCAGCGTTCCTGAGATTAACGCGTTTAAACAAACCCTTTAGCTTTATAATATTAGTATAGATTTATATCGTCAACTGATTTATAGCAAATCGTAACTATAGTCAATTTCATTAAAAATAAAGAAGATACTACAGAATACTACAGATAAATTTATTGATTATGTAATTTTCAGTCAGCTGTACGTAGAAGAACACGAAAATGTTAGTATATTATACGCGGATGTTGTGAATTATACAAAAATTTCAACTACACTATCACCAATGCGAATGGTTGAATTGCTTAATGAGTTATTTGGAAGATTTGATGAGGCTTCTGAAGTGAGTATTGAAATAATATATTATACTAGATAACAAAACAAACTTCGTTTTGCCTCATTCATATTCTAATAAAAAATAGGGGTTGATTGTAGAGACGTGAAATTTCGGGGTGGCATGTATTTTTATATGCCGTATCATAAAAAAAAAACAAAAAAATTATCTAAAAAATAAAAAAGGGTCCAACCTTAACATTTAAGGGTATGACAAATAAGCGTTGTCTGATTCGCAGACCTAGTTTTATTACAGACACCGTGACACGACAATTTTATTTAATACATTTTATTAGATAATAAGTTAATATTATTCATGGTAAAAAAATCATATGATTCTTGAAAATCCCTCTATACAATTAAGACACTTTTCGTTTCAGGAGCATGATGTCCTCAGAATCAAATTTTTAGGGGACTGCTACTATTGCGTCAGTGGCATACCAAAGCCAACTGAACAACACGCTAAGAACTGTGTTGACTTAGGCCTAGAAATGATACATATTATTAAGGACGTGAGGTATATACATACATTATATAACTTTGACATACCTATATATATAATACCAGTCTTAAAATTCTCATTAGTTTACTGCTTACAAAGAAAAGTTAACTGAATCCGATTCACTCGTTTTAAAATTATAGCAGACATACGACGTATTGAATAATATAATGAAGTATTTTTTTATACTTATCAATTGTCCATAATTTTTCGAATTTAAGGGAAAAGCGTTCATTAAATATTGACATGAGAATTGGCGTGCATTCGGGCAAGATTTTATGTGGACTTATCGGTATTAGGAAATGGCAGTTTGACATCTGGTCGAAAGACGTTACTATCGCAAATAAAATGGAATCTACGGGAAAATCTGGGTAAGCCAACGTTCTGCTGCTAAATTCCAATTCCGGCTGCGATTTTATTGTGATTAATTTAAAAATATATCCATGTTCTTTGCAACGTTGTAGTTACGAAATGGAAAAATAGTGACGTAAACATAGATTGATTATCTGCATGGATCAGATGAACGAACTTGATTTGTTGCGAGTTGCACAGTAATTGAATAAATAAATCTATTTTTTAGAACCCACTAGCACAATCTGAATTGCAGCAGTATTTTAAACCCGAAAGCATTTAAAAGCAAATAGGGTAAAAGCGGATTTTAAAACCTCGCATAAATTTTTTAAAATTATTTGTTTATTTTAGAAAAGTACATATTACAAAGCAAACTTTGGAATTGCTGTTGGACTACGCGAGGGAGTATATAATTGAGCCTAATTTTGAATCTCAGAATGACCCATTCATAATGAATAATAAGCTAGAAACATATTTATTAACCAGGCCACCTCGGGTAAGGAAAACATTAAAAATGCTATAACTCATTTTGTGTTACTAATACCTCTTACTTATATAATAATTTATTAAAATTAAATTGATAATACACGATTTAATTTTTTTTTATTTTGTAGCCAACTGCCGACTATAAGCCATTCCGAAGAGCCTCTGTTGGTCTTAATAAAATTATTAATCCACGTTCGAGAAATAGAGTAAGTTAATTGTATCTTGTAAAGTGCAATTATAATAAATATAATGCCTTATTGTTCTATAAACGATAAACAATATTAATAAAATATAATGGAATAAAAAAATAATTATATATGTGTAAATGTTCCATAAAAAGTGAAGTACGTTTTTTTAGGAACTTTTCATTGTTTTTTTGATGTTAGCTTGAGTAGAATATTTTTTATTTCCTATCCTAACTAATACTATAAATACGAAAATGAGTATATTTGTTTGTTAGACACCGATAAATCGATTGTGAATAGCTTTGGTATTAAGATGAGAAGAACCATTGCCAAGTTTATGGGGTAATTTCATCAATAAAAAATCATATTACCTATGTAACACCTAGTAAAGTTTTGTAATTATAGTTCATTAGGAACTATAATTACAACATTTTTAAACTTTTTATATATCTCATAACAATTTATATTTATTTTTTATACTTCTAGTAGCGATCGGAGAATAGAAATTCTACGAACTACCGTAGAACGACAACGTTCATGGACGAGAATTTAGTTGAATATCAACAGATGTTGAAAGCAGCTGATGCGCAAATGGCCAAAGAAATAGAAGACATGACAAGTGGAAAGTAAGTAAATATTGTTATTTAGAAAAATAATCTAGACGCTATTAAATTAACTAATAAAATACACATAGCTACCTTCAGTGCGGTCACCAAGTTACTATCATGAAAAATTCCAATATATAAAATTCTCGTGTCACAATGTTCGTTTCCACACCTCCGAAACAGCTCAACCGACTTTCGTGAAATTTTTACGTATATTCAATAGGCCTAAGAATCGGCTACTGTATATTTTTCATCCCCCTAAATCTTTTTTTTTACTTTTTAGACAACATTTTTTGTTTTCTTTGTTTATGATACAACATATAACTCCAAATTTTGTGTATTTCTGTGGCAAAACGACGTTCGCTGGGTCGGCAGTATACTTATATATACAAAGTTTCAAAAGAAGTATCTTAAAATGAACTTCTTGGTATTGCTTCTACACATTGTTAGCCAATTTCTTAATTTTAAATGATTCTTTTAAACACATCTTAAACGTTAAAAAAGCGTAGAGTTTACAATCGTATTCATACTCTGAAAACCATTTATTTTCTTTTAGAGAACACTTTAAGCAAGAGTCGAGACTGAACAGGTGCACGCTGATGTTCAAGAATAAAAAATTAGAAAAGTCTTATCTTCTCTTACCAGATCCACTTTTTAAGTATTATATAACTTGTTGTCTTGTCATTTTGTTGTTAATAACGATTGTCAATGTTTTAAGTACGAAATGGTGAGAATTATTTTTTTTATTAGTCATTACAATAGAAAAAATAGGAACATATAAACTATTATACGCGACCTAAATTTAGTTCCTGCACGTTAACTAATTAATTAATAATACAGGATAATATTCGAATATTTGTTACTAATTAAACTTTACTATTTTAGGTCAAAAGCTTTTGAATGGTACGTGTGGGTACCATTTGGATTGTTACTATTGATTCTATTTATCTTACAACCGCTAACATGGTTTCAATTCATTTGGACAAAACACAAAGGTATCGACGAACCACGAAACCGACTCTTAAGACAAATATATGATTTGTCTGTGAATATAATTAAGTGTACAAAAGTCAGGACTGGGATATATATGTTGATAAGCTTGGCGTTAGCTGCTACCTCCATTCTTAATGTCATCGGGTGCAATGATAAAACAATCCCTCCCAGTGAAATTTTATCTGACTGCGTTTCTTCGTGGGTAATCGCTTTCATAATATATACCATTTTGTTAACATTAACCTATTCAGTTTATATAACAGTAATTTCTCCACAGCACGTGACGCAGTGTTGGAGTTTGGCGCTGTTGTTAAATTTCCTCTTCAGCCGCGTATTTTTCATCTTTAAATGGATCGTAGCAGCTGGTATGAGTATCTTCTACCTATGGGTTATATGGGAGATGAAATCTAGTTTCTTTGCCGAAGGAGTAACTTGGAACATTGGTTTGGACCCACGAGTCTCACAAACACTTTCAGTAATTTTTATTACTATTACATTATACTGGATCGATAGAACTACAGAATATAGACATAGATTAGATCATTTATGGCAGATACAACTAACTGAAGAACAAGAGGAGGCGGAAACTATGTTAAAAGTTAATAATATGCTTTTAGAAAATATATTGCCAGCTCATGTTGGTAAGTGCCGCTTCATTCTGACTTAATAATATATTTTATTTAGTGTTTCAAATAAATTCAAATCACAGATTATTAATACATTAGTACTATAATACATAATTATAAATTTTATTCGAGAAATTTGTATATTATCATAAATTACTATAAAGATGTTAGAAATGGTTTTATTTCAATATCTATGTTCGTAACGTATCTTAATTTTTATTGTTTCAGTTCAAGTTTATTTAGATTTGAATAGACCCATAGATGAACTGTACTATGAAAAATACGATAACGTCGCAGTTATGTTCGCATCTCTAACTGACTATAAACTGGGACTTGAAAGTGATGCTGATTTAAGTGATAAGTTAATATTGAGTATTTTGGATGAAGTAATATCAGACTTTGACAGGGTAATTATACATTATTATAAGACTGTAATGCCAAACGTTCACTATATCCTTATACATATATACTAATATTATAAAGCTGAAGAGTTTGTTTGTTTGAACGCGCTAATCTCACGTACCGCTGATCTGATTTGAAAAATTCTTCCAGTGTCGGATAGTACATTTATCGAGAAAGGCTATAGACTAAATTAGATTAAAAATTATATATATACATGCTGGCAGAAGCTAATAATGAAATGAAATGTTCAATTTAAAATACCATTGTTAATTGACAAATAATTTCAGCTTCTATTAATGGGGTCGTCAATTTATAAAGTAGAAAAAATAAAAGTCGCTGGGTGGACTTACATGGCTGCATGCGGGTTAGACCCGAATAGAAGAGGATCATTCGATTCGTCGTCCTACTGTTCTATAGGAGACAAAAATCAGAATAGTATTTACAATAAAGCTATTTTGGTTACTATGGTTGAATTTGCAGCGGCGATGATGATGCAACTACAAAACTTTAATAGGGGTTCATTTCAAAGTTTCGAAGGGCTCAATCTTCGTATTGGTAATAATTATTTTTGATATACACTATATCACACGTGAATGCCATAGACGTTAGCAATGGAATCCAATGCAAAAGTTTAAACAAAATGGTATTCTAGCCTAGGGGCCATTCAAGTATTACGTAAGTGGATTTATTACAATTATTTAGGTACTTCCTCATCGCCTTTTTGAGCAAAGGTAAACAAAGCTCTTACCCCCTCCCAAATGCTTTCGTAATCATTTTTCAATGAATATATTGATTTTTTAATGATTCATGATCAGAAGTTTAATCATCAATCTTAATCATCAAAGTAAAGAAACCCCCCCAATAATGTTTACGTAATGCTTGAACGGCCCCCTTATAGCCAGACATTTTGAAGCTAGATAAGATAGGAACTCTTTTCAAATTACGATTTAAAATAAACACTTTTAAGTTATTTTTAAAGTCCTTCCTCATAATTCTGGAAACTTTCTTCGATAGTCCCTTGATATTTCATCGAGATAGGTCGTGTGCAACGATCAAGTGTGTATTATTTTTTTAGGTATTTCCAACGGCGAAGTTGCAGCTGGAGTAGTGGGCTCTCTTAAACCGTTATACGATATATGGGGAAATGCTGTTAATTTAGCATCTAGAATGGATTCGACTGGAGAACCTGGACGCATACAGGTTTTAATAAACTTAATAGCTGTTTAAAATTACTATTGTCTAATCTTTATTATTATTTAATTCTATTTTTCATTCAGGTAACCGAGAATACGGCGATAGTTTTAGATGACTGTGGCATTCTGACAACTTATCGTGGTGAAACATATGTAAAGGGCGCTGGTTACATTAAAACCTATTTTGTTCCGCTGGATGAGGACTTCCATCTAGTTAAGAAAGAACACAGCCGTGATTTCTTTAAAACAGAACAAGCCAACTATTACTACAGGGCCCGAAATTCAGAACCCAGTGAGACTTCAATGGAATCATATGCAACTCGTTCACCTTATTCTGTAGATTTTGACGAACTATCAATGGATTGTAGTGATTATAATGAAGAAGAAATTTCAAATGATAACTTAGAGAGTAATGATGTTCCAAATCATATGCAAATTCTTAACATGATAACGCCACGAGATCATCTCAGTGATACATCTTCAGATTCATTTGAAGATAATATTAAAGAAACTCCTTGTTAGTATAAGAGATAATTATTTAGTGTGTTCTATCTAAAATAGAACAATAGCAATAGAAGATTGAATATTATTATAAGCTTCATATGTAATAAGGACTTTGTATTAAAATATAAATATTTTAAATTTAAACAATTTCATGACTATAATATTTAATTTAATATTAAAATTTAGCTAGTATTAGATTCCAGGACAGTTAAATAAGTCTCATTTACGTGATTACTTTGTACAAATTTAAGCAAAAACACCTGCACCTGTTGTGTTAGTGATTCCGAATGCCTATTTACTTATTTGTTATTCCGTACATTTCTATACTATAGGAAGGCAAGCGAGCATACAGTTCGCCTATACTAAGCGATTCCTATTGCCCATGGACACTTCAAAGGTCAGAAGATCTAGGAGACGCGTTGCCTTAAACTTAAGAACCTTAGCCATATTACATCAATTTTAATTTTTAATGACGTTCTGTTGGCAGCCTCGTTTATTTTCTATGACGAGTATTCGGAAATTCATAGACAGAAATCTAAACGCGCATAGAACTTCACGACTTTTCCTTCTATGAACAGTGGAATTGACACTCGTCCGATAGGCAGTCTGTACCCGAGACAGAACAAATATCACAAATTTGAAAATGCAATTGCGTTCCGACTGGGACTCGTACCCGGTGCTGTGGCGTCACGGTCGCTTTATTCGACCGCTAGACTACAGAGCTCTCAAAGATATTATGGGCATCATTAGACATGAAAGTAAAATACAGATTTAACATTTTTGTTATTCATCTCAGTGTCATTTTTTAATTTATGGAAAAACGTGGTACATTCAATTGTATACATTTTCACTGTACTTAAATAATTAACTCTCGATCTGTATCTTGCAAAACGGATTACAATAAAGGACTTGTTGACAAGAAAAACAGTTATGGTATCATAAATAATTACTTTAATCTACAAATGAATTACATTTTGTAGTTTCATATGAATTTAGAATTACAATTTAATTTGAAAGATAAAGTCAGATTGTTGAAAGAAGCAAAGAAAGCAATTGTAGGCTACTTCGTATTTATCTTCGAGATTTAATTTTTCCACGTTTTCGTGGCACTTCTGAAAAACTGGTGTCAATTGTTCTTTTATATTATCATTGGGATTCAAAGAAGAAATAGGCTCCGCTACAAAGTAACCATTTTCATCACATAAGCCGGCCTTCTGCATAAAGCACAAAAATTGTTTTTTATTTTTGGCACTGTCCTTCAATACATCTTTCCCGGCGAATAAATCGAATATAATCACTCCATCGCTGGGTGCTTCTTTCATACAGTCCTGTGCAATTTTGAAAAGAATCGAAGACGACTGTTCTGAAAGAGTTATGACTGCCTGAAAATTAAAATTAAATAACCCATAAACATAACACAATTTTTTAGCAATAAAAACATTAATGACGACATTATTATTACAGTTATAGTTAATTTCTATAAAACGTTCTGGAGTCGTCAATGAAACTGTGTTAAAATACCAGATATACACGCAATGAAACTTAAAATGTGTTAAACTTGAAACGCTCATTTCCGCAGATCTCTTGAATTCCATCTTTACTGTAATAATTGTTCTCCTTTATGGAATATTTATTTCAATCTATAAACGGTATTTTATTTTTATTCTTTAACGATAGGTTTGAAAATTGTGAAAATCTTCCAAATTAGATTTACTTAATGATTATTTTAATCACTTGATCGTCAGGGCTAATCTGTTTCTTAAATAATATATTAAATTTCTTTTGTGAGAGTACGAATCGTTAGAAATATTTTTGGAACAAATTCTAGTATTACATCTGTGGGTATGAACTTTTATTTTGCCTAATTTCTAAAAAGATCTGAAGTACATTAAAAATAAATAATCAAGATTAAAACCCGGGAAAAGCAGAAAATAATTGTTATTTACTAAAATATATATGAATGTAACACAAAATATATCACATACGAAACTTACTGGAGTCTTCCCCGTTACTATGACGCACAGTGTAAAAACATATATTAATATTTTAAACATGGCGATGCGAACGTTCTGTTTAGAAAACAAACTAAGAGCTGTGTGAAGACTTCTTTCCTACTTGAAAATGGCTATGTATCAATCGTAATACGATTTATATACTGCTGTGAGTATTCGGTACATTGTGTGCCGGAAGTCAATAAAAGTATGAGTATATTATACAAGCCGCGCCCTAAGGGTCCACTCGTATTGATTTTATTTATGATGGTGGTGATGATGATGATGTTGATGATTGTAACATGTAGATGATGAAATAGAAGTAACATTTATTCGGGGATTAGAACAAACAGACAGACAAAATTTATATAAATTGTCATTCTCTTATAAGCTCCTTCTAAATTTATATTGACGGCTCAAATTCGCTTTTTTGTATATTTTCCTCAATATTAAAATTAAATAAATGATTTTGACAGAAAAATATTTTCTAATCAAAACAAAAATAAAATAGAAACTTAATTTATGTTTTAAAAGTAAACTAAAATCTACTGATATCAGATGAATCCTTTAATAATTTATTATTTCCAACTTATAATCAGTTAATATTTTAAGCTTTTAAGCCAAGAGATCAGCTCGATTATAACTTAATAGTATGTTCAGTATCTTTTAGGATAATATAAAGAAAACCTCCATACTATTAAAGTTAATGTTTATTAAATGTTATAATCATTTTATTAAAAATTGATTACCGGCGTTACATGGAAAATTATAGTAGGTGTTTATTACACAATATCTATACTAATATTATAAAGCTGAAGAGTTTATTTGTTTGAACGCTCTAATCTCAGGAACCGTTGGTCCGAATTGAAAAATTCTTTCAGTGTTACATATACCGGGGAAGGCTTATAAGTTATATTATATTTTCAAAAGACTTAGGGATCTTTACTAAAAGTCCTATTATGTAACCCAAAGTGTAAAAATCGAAATGATCGCGAGCGAAGCCGCTGGCAGCAGCTAGTCTAGAAAAAGGGTTTTCATTAAACAATTTATTCTACAAATAACCAATAACAAGGGATATGGAATAAATTGATTTCAAAATTTTAGTGTCATATTACTTTAGAATTAAAATTTTATATGAGAAACAATTGGAGCTTGTTCAAAAAAGCAAACAGCTAACGTGGGCTGCTTCGTAATAGGATCGAATTTTATTCCAGCCCTTCATCAAAGGTGTCATTAGTATTATTACCTGACTTTGTTTTCGGGAGCAGTCCCCAAACAGCCTGTATACATTATACGTAAAATAAGTAAAAATGTTGTTTGTAAGCGTTTTCTAATAAATATTCATAGAATAAAGAAAAGCTAAGATTTGACAACCCAAGTTACTACTCTTGAACTAACAGGATCGGACAATACATAATACAAACTTGAAATATACAAAACTTTATACGCTTACTTCCATAAGTTATTCTTGTGTTTTTATTTGTAAACATGTGATACGCTCACGACATAGATCAATTAAAACAACGCTTTAGAATCTATTGTTCGTCTTTATTAAAAAGTTAATTTCAGTTAACAACTGTTTTATCCTTATTCACAAACGATAAGTGTGGAAATTATAGACGGGGAATTTCAAATTTAATTTAATTAATGATTATTTGTATCACTTGATGCTAAAGATCTTTTCGTATCTTATAAATCCAAATTCATCCAGAATTTCTATTTATTTTATGAGAAACTTTAACATTTCGTACATCTTCTTTGATAATGCAAAATCTGAAATTCATCGGCGCATGCAATATTTAAAAAAAATGATTTCAAGTTAGCCTCATTTTTCATTTCCGAATCAGAATCAAATCAACTTTTCATAAACATTACGCAACATCTTAATGATACGTTGAAGATGAAGAATAAAGAAAAAATCTGAAAATAACGGTGTAGTGAGAAAAGCCTTAAATAACAATTATATAATAAAAGATATTTCATACATACAAAATATATGCGACATGATACTTACTTGAAAGATCCCCTGTACAACAACGCTCAAAGCAAAAACATTCATTACGATCGTAAACATAATTATATATTTTGTTGATGTATCCTAGATATTGTGTCCTCTTGACAGACTTCTCAAATATCAAACACCTATGTATCAAACATATCTTGCCTTATATACAATGCCTATTACTTGTGATGCTATCATTTATGTTATTTACTTATTTATTTTAGTTCCCTCGATGAATATTTAATGATTAAAAAATAAAGTAACATATTTTATACATAACATCAGCCTTATTACATTTGTCAGCCGTTTTGGATGTTACACAGACAAACATTGTATTATTTAAGTTTCTATCATAAGCTCTGCATGCG
The DNA here is from genome assembly GCA_025727935.1 of Hebomoia glaucippe. Taxonomy (NCBI): domain Eukaryota; kingdom Metazoa; phylum Arthropoda; class Insecta; order Lepidoptera; family Pieridae; genus Hebomoia; species Hebomoia glaucippe. The sequence continues at coordinate 13,122 of JAOSYY010024280.1, forward strand.
CCGCTTCCTCCACGCCAATGTCTTCCTTTTCCTCTTCACCACCTAACGACCAGTCTTCGGTGGGACCTGCATGCTGTTATTGATGTATAAAATACAAGAACCAAAATATTTTCCTCATCAAACATCCTACGAGTATGCTGGCACTGCAATACGTTGCCTGACGTAAAACTAATAGGCTAATGACGCGTGCGTCTTTAGCCTATTGTTTTTTTTATTGGTGCTGAAAAGCTATACAATGTGGTTTCTTATATTTAACATCAGTAACTGGACAATGATTTTGAGAAGGATCCGCTAGAGACGCTATTTGATACGTTTCGGATTAGCCTGTTGGTTAATAAAACTAATCGGACGTTCTGGGCGAGCACGATAGTTCTCGCCGTGTATCAGCGGTTAGACTCATAGCCAAGCGCGCTCCCTTAAAAAAAATTGAATGTTCAAATTCGCTTATTTAATTTCTTATCTTAATATAGTTATATTAGACATTTTAATTTAATTTTAGTGATGGTTTTGATTGGAAAATATTTTTCTAAGTGTCTTAAGATAGTAATAGACTGGAAATAAAATTATATTTCAAAAAATAGATATGTCTTTGAGTAATTAATACTTTCCAACTTATATTCAATTAAGGACTTTATAGCTTTTATGTCACGAGATCAACCGATGATAAATCTTTGGAATGAAAATAGGATATGAAACTTTACTATTGGATCTTAAATTTATTAAAAAAATGTATTACTTTTAAATAGAGCAGCAAAAGAAGATTGATAATTATTATAATTTTCAATGAAACTTAATATAGAAGAAACTATTGTAATTAATTTAAACGCTTAATTAATTAAATGAAACAAATTTTAGACCGAGTCTATCGGGGTGTGTGTCTACAACGAATAGGCCAATTTTAACGTCATTTTTATGTTTGAAAGCCGACGCAAACGCAGTGATTGTAATCGTATATATAATTTATAAAGAATTTGTAGTCGAGGGCTACTTAAAATTATTAATATTTTTTAGTTTTAATTTATAAACTCTACAAATGTGTTAGACAATTTAAGAACATCCTATATAATTTAGGGTGAATTTAATTTATTTTCGTACCATTTTCATACAATCTGTTTCTGGGTCATTAAAGTAATGTTATTAAAGTAAGGAGTTGTCAAACACTATATTAAAAAAAAATCAATACTTTACTCTACAAAACCACAATAACAAGGGATCATTATAATTTAATTTTTAAAATAACTGGACTGTTCTGAAAGAAGCAAAGGAAGCTATTGTAGGCTACTTCATATTTGTCTTCAATATTTGCGTTTTCTAATTCTTTACGGCATTTCTTAAGGACCGGTTCCAGTTTTTCGTTTAATAAATCAGCAGGATTGAAAGACAAAGAAGGTTGACTTATAAAATAACCATCATTATCACCGAAACCAGTCTTCTGGGATAAGCAGAAGAAATACTCTTTATTAATTGCATTGTCCTTCAAAACATCTTTGCCGGTGAATAAATCGAATATAATATCTTCTTCAGCTTCTGATTCCTTTGAACATTCCCGTGAAATATTTATAAAAAGCATAGACGACTCAACTGAAAGTGTTAAAACATCCTGAAAATAAAAATTTACTCATTCATATTTTCATCGTAAAACATTAAACTTTTTTCTAATTAAATGAAACGAGCTACACAAAAGTTGCTATTTGTTAACAACATCCAAGTAACTTTATGTATGTATGTTTTTAATACAGCCTTCGAGAGAAGTAAATTGCTATACATTAAATTCATGACATAGTCTAAAAAAAGCATTCTTAAGAAATCAATCATTTATAGAAAAATAATTTTCTATAAATGATTTATTTGTCTAACTATTATTTAATTTTTTCCAGTAAGAATAATTATAGATAAGAAGAAGACGGTTGTCAAATATCTCCCTTCCGCCTTTTTGTCTTTTGAATTTCACGACTATGTACAAAGCGCTACAGAGCTCATATCTGTTAATACTATATATTACTAGCTGACCCCGCAAACGTCGTTTTGCCACATAATAATAGGGGTTGACTGTAGAGGGGTGAAGATTGGGGGTTGTATGTATTTTTATATGCTGTATCT
>JAOSYY010024282.1:0-15210 GCA_025727935.1 Hebomoia glaucippe
TAGCACTCATTTTAAAGAAAAAAACGCTAAAATCGGTTCAGTAGTTTCCGAGTTCATCCCGGACAAACATCGTGACAAGAGATTTATATATATTAGATTAGGAGTTCCTCCCACATTTAATACTCAAAAGGTTGACACTCGTCCGGCCATAAAGAGCCCGTACCCGAGGCAGAACATAAATTACATATTTTTTAAATGCAACTGCGTTCCCACCGGGATTCGAACCCGCTGCTCTGGCGTCGTGGTTGCTTTACCCAACCGCTAGTCCACAGAACCCTCAAAATAAACTATAGTATAAAAAGTCAATGTTTTCAAATGTCGCTCATGAATACCTCCTAGAGGAGATCTAGGAATGTTGCCAACCTCAAGACTGGAAGTACAACATAATTTAATAATTTATTTCGTGTATTTATAGACTTAAATTGATATAAAATCAAAAACATTTATATATATCACTTAATATTTGAGTTTACAGACTGTTCAAGACCGCGCACTGAAAAAAATAATCAAGAAACTCAGTTAAGTTCCCTTTTTACGATCACGCTTGACAAGTAGACGAGTTTGCGCAGGTTATCTTTTAAATAATAGTTTTTACACGATACTCTATTAATAAATAGTTTCACTCTATGATATTAAACTATTTATTTCACTAAGTTACAAGACGTGGTATAAAATATAATGTTTAAACTAATCAAACATAACGTCATGTTGCCAGATATGAGCTCTGTAGCGTTTTGTACATAGTCGTGAAAGTCAAAACAAAAGTCGGCAGATACTTTCCAACCTATTATAAAGTATCGCGATCTGTGTGACAGTTCGTGTAATAACTAATATACGAATTAGTATTTTCGTCTATCAAATTAAATAACGGTGTGTTTAAAGAATATTGCTTCTTTGCCGCGGTGAAAAGTCCGTCAGTAAACACCTAACTTTGCGTTCGATAATAAAAGTGTGATTTACGTCAACCGCAGTGCAAACTTTTTAATTATAGTATGTAAAATCGCAGCGTTTTAAAAGTTAGTTACGTAAACTAATGTAATTAAAATTTATTGATAAATTTTGCACCCGAAATCGAATTCGGTTTTTCCGTGTAACTAGAGGGAAATCGGAATGTTCATTGCCTAATAGGTCCGTTTTGATAAAGTAAATTATAAAATTTCACATGTTTTAAAGGTTTTTATCAGTGTCCTCAGACAATTATTGCGTATATCAAAGTATCTTCATTAATAATAAATATATGTATACTAATGAAGAGAATTATAAAGCGGAAGTGTTTGTTTGTTTGTTCTAACGCGCTGATCTATGTCCCCTAGTCCAATTTGAAAAATTCTTCCAGTGTTGCGTAGTACATGTATCGAGAAAGGCTTATAGGCATTATAATATTTTCAAAAAAATTAGGGATCCTTACTAAAAGTCCAATAACCTAATCCAACGTGTAAAAAATCGAAATAAACGCAAGCAAAGCCGCTGGCAGATGCTAGTAGCTATTTTTGATCAGACTGTGTTTGTTTCGACTTATCTCTGAAACGGTTGAATATTTTTAAAAACTAAAGGTATACTTAATGTTACAACATACACCTACAATATACCAAAGGTGCCATTCAAGTATTACTTAAGCGGATTTATTACAATCCCCCCTCCCCCAGCAAAAGTAAGCAAAAGTCCCCCATGCCTAAATAAACATTTTTCAATTTCCATTGATTTTTTAATGATTCATGATTACAAGTATAATTTTTCATTAGTTAGACCCCCCTAACCCCCATGTTATCCAAAATAAGCAGAGCAAAGACCCCCAGCCCCCCAGTGCTAACGTATTTAAACGGCCTCATAACAAATTTTTGTATTTTTGTAAAGTAGACGTAGTTAACAAAATCGTTATGAACGCGAAAGCCGCGGTTAAAAGTTAGTTCAAATAAAGCATTTTCATTTAGGCGTTCCCTTTGACAAATAAATATTTCCCCGTATGCAAATACTACACTAAGCTGTATGGAAAAAAATATCACTCAATATTTCATTCGCTTTTTAATTTATGGAATGGACTTTATTGATAGCCAACACATTTAATGAAAAGGCCCGCTTCATTCAAAGATATGACTTAACTGCGGACCAAATTAACTCAGTACATCTATACAAATAAATATTGTGTCTGTTTGTACTATCAAAACATATTTTTCAATACATTTGATATAGTATATAGGAACACGTTCTGTAAAGTTTCTGTTTCATTTAGTGAATCTTCACAATGGGTGGATCAATTTTGATAAGACTTTTATGAGTCACTGAATTTTTTGGATTCTTATAACTTTAACCCTGTATCAATTATTGATCATCTACGAATGTTTATAGATATAAAATTGACTCGGGAACAACTTGGTTAGTAAAATTTCTTGCGAAAAATCGAGGGTAGATTAATTATTTAAAACGGAAATGGCGGATTTTTGTTGCTCTAAGATTAAGCGAATAGAAACTCTAAAAAGATTTTAAAAGAAGTTAGAATTCTGTATTAAAGAAGACACCACAACTGACCTCGTTTCTATGCACAGAATGCTCACTCAGTCCAAAGGTAAATAACCAAGAAACTATTTCAAAAAAGATTTCTCGAACAAGTTTATTATATTGAAACTAGAGTTCAGAATTCGCAACAAAAATTCATGGCACGGAGCATCTAAGCGGCTGAGGGAAATCCGCTTCGTAAGAAACTCTTGTACTTTAACTCTAGCTTCGAATATGAGAAATGAATATGCGCAAAACGAGGTTTTAGACGATTTTTTGAGAATATTCCATATAAATAGGTCACTTCACAAAATGAGATTTTAAATTTGCTTTTACAAAATTTCGCTGTGCCGTCTATACCTATAACGGGGTTTAGGGGTCAGCTCCCGAAAACGAAGACAGATGATAGTACTCATGACACCTTTGATGATGGTAAAAAAAATCACATTTTTAAAACGTTTTAAAAGCGTTATTTCACTCCATCATATTAATCCAGTTGTTTTTGTTATCATATTTCATTACTGGTTTTTTTAGTAAAATAATGTATTTTTTATGAAACTATCGTTTTATTTAGCTGTACTTACAAGACGAAGTGTAAACAACGCTAATAAAAGTTATTTTTTTAATTAGGATCGATTTTTTTCCGTCCCATCACCAAAGGTGTCATTAGTACTATCATCTTTTTTCATTTTCGGGAGGCGGTCCCTAACATCCTGTATTTACAACTACAAATTCATCGAAGCAGCTTTTAACAAACTTAATTATCTCGACGGTACCGACTATCAGTTCCACAGCTACCTCCAAGATCAGATCTTGAAGACGCGTTACCAACCTTAATCAGGCATCATTCAATCAAGGTCTGCTATCTCATTTATTCTTTCTTTAAATATTCTGAATTCATAGATTAAAATCGAAACACGTCAATTATCGTGTATAACTTTTACCCCTAATATAAAATCGTCTCCTGTTGCTATAGGTCTGCTGTTCCACAGAGCAGTTCTGATGTCTGGATCAGGTCTCAGTCCATGGTCGCTTGTGGCAGATCCGAATAAGTACGCGGCGATCGTTGCTACACACGCAAATTGTTCTCCAGGTAAGGAATCATCTGTAGTAGTTTAACAAATTGTGAGTAAAATAAATGTTTTTTAAATTTAAAGTTCTCGATGATATGGTATTACATTACAGCTTATGCTTAGCATGGCTTCTTATATTCTTAGCTTACAGTAACATCCAACATAACATTTATATATTTCTGACTGTAGTCGCTACTAATTACAAATTAACATTGCTCTTCGTCGTGTCCTCACTAATAAGATTTTTACAGCGTTGTCAGTCTTAATTTACATTACTGGTAGGTAAATTTTAACAGAAATTCTAGCAGTCTCAAAATAAGATAGTATTTATACATAGGATAAATAAGTAGAAATCGTGTGTCTGTGCATTCTATGAATTTACTCAAAGGAAAAAGAAACAACTAATAGCGATTTACGAAACTAATATGAACGCGAGCAAAGTTAATAAAATCTATCAAAATTTATACATTGTTATATAAAGTTGTTATTTAACAGATCTCACACCACCTGCACTTCTCCGATGTTTGAGAGAACGTCCCTTGGAGACGCTGCTATCAGCTCCCGTCAAGGCACCAGACTTTTCTTATGCTTTTGGTCCTAGTGTAGATGGAGTTGTTATCGGTAAGTTTTGAACCCAGTACTATATCATTAAGTTATTGGTCTAGTGTAAGTCGATTAATTTATTTTGAGTGGATTCCTATCTAATCTGTACATATTAATATAAGTGATTCTTAAAATGTATATGAAAGAAAGCTTTATTTATAACTGGAACACATTTTATACAATTTGTGTCTGTCTTTTTATTCCGGGTTATATCCGAAATGTGTCTTCTGATTTTCACAGAACTTTACCTAGTCCACAGCTAACATTACGGCGCGTAACATAGGCTACATGTTTTACATAAGCATTACAATTTTCATCAACTTCATCATCTTGTATAATATATTTGGCTAGTATTTTTATATTATTCGTCTTGTGGTGTCTCTCCAATTTATTGAAGGTTAGCGGTTAGCTTGAAACATTTATCTCTATATTCTGCTAGACAAAATCAGCGACGATAGTACCCTTCTGTTTCTTAACTTTACGACGCTAAGAATTTTGCGACCTACGCCTTTCTTGATAACGGTTTTAGAGCCCACATAAAACGTCTGTCATGATAAATAAATAAATTATATACCTTAGGTATATAATTTTTTTTAGATCTTTTATTTGTACGTTTGATAATTACCGAGTAATAAATGGATCGGAGGCTTATCGAAATTCCATCCGGGATGAACTACCGTTTGTAAATGAAAAGGTCGTGAAGTACTGTTCGGGGCTTGGCATTTAAAATTTCGTATAATATATAAAATGATTTATTCCACGTAACGGATGTAATCGTACTGAAGGATGAATAATTAAAGATGTATGTTCCCTATACAGTGTGTTTGGGGACTGCTCCCGAAAACGAAGACGGGTGATAGTACTAATGGCACCTTTGATGAAGGGACAGAAAAAAATCGATCCTGACTAAAAAAAGACATATTTTTAACACATTTTATTAGCATTATTTACGCTCCATCTTGTAAGTAACAGCCAAATGAAACGACAGTTTCATAAAATATACATTACTTTACTAAAAAAAAAGAACCAGCAATGAAGCACGATAACAAAAACAGCTGGAGTAACATGATGGAGCGAAATGACGCTAATAAAACGTTTTAAAAATATGATCTTTTTTAGTCAGGATCGAATTTTATTCCGACCCTTCATCAAAGGTGTCATTAGTACAATCACCTATCTTCATTTTCGGGAGCAGTCCCCAAACACCCTGCATAAGAGATGTATTGAAAAGAGAGTCCAGAATTTTTAAGACTTGTAATGATGTGAATTTTAATCATTCACTGGAATACAATAATAATAGAGATACTAAAGAAATAGTGAATCAACAAGCGCTAAATAGAACTTCTTGAAGAGGAAAACAATGCAATGAATAATTCTGAATGTACATTTTCCCAGTGGCGTTCAATAAACTTGCTGTCGCTGGAGTTTGAACATTGGAGAGCAAAGCGAAAATCATTACAAATTCTCTACCAGACTGAACGTAAAAACCGTTTGTGTTTAATTCGAATAATTTAAATTCAATTTACATTGATTTTTCAACAAAAACATCAAAATGCTAATAGATTCGAGACAATTGATAGAATTTTAACAATTTCATTTCCGTTTGGTGTAGTACATTTATACAGTGTATTTGGGGACTGTTCCCGAAAATGAAGATAGGTAATAATATAATAGGTACTAATGACACCTTTGATGAAGGGATTAAAAAAAATCGATCCTGCTAAAATACATATTTATTAACACTTTTTATTAGCATTATTTACGCTCCATCTTGTAAGTAGTTACGATAGTTACATAAAAAAATACATTACTTTACTAAAAAAAGAACCAGCAATGAAGTATTATAACAAAAACAGCTCGACTAACATGATGGAGCGGAATAACGCTAATAAAATATTTAAAAATATCATTTTTTTAGTTAGGATCGTATTTTATTACATAAAAGATGTTATTAGTATTATCACCTGTCTTCTTTTTCGGGAGCTGTCCCCAAACATCCCGTATATTTACTTTCAAAGATACGATATCCGTAGTCATAAGTTTCCGGATTAAAAAAAATTGAAAACAAATGAAATCATTAATTTATTAATGACATGGCAGACGTATTAAGTAATAATCATAAGATAGATTATTTTTAGATAGTTGAAACCGAAATATTTGAAAATGGAGTAGGACTGAATAAAAGTTTAATAAAAGGTGATGCAGTAGACCTGGAACAACTGAAAGTCTAGAAACATTATGAAGCAAAAAGAAAATCTAACATTACAGTAGAAACTTAGACAGACAATAACCAAAGCAACAAAGTAGGAGGGTGGAAGTTTGTGAAAATTCTCAAGTGTCGGATGGAAGGAGCGTGACAAGAATACTCGGATACAAGATAATTCGGTTACGTTCAACTTTCAGAGGATTACCGAAGAGCCTCCACGAACTGTGAGGGATTTTAAATAATACCCATTTTTGATAATCAGATATCGTTTATTTCAACAAAGTCCGAAGTAATGTAGTTTCGACTTGAAATTTTATTATCTCGTTATTATAACGCTTTGTAGAATTTCAATGTTTTACTGGGATAAAAAATATTAAATCATTTATTTGCAAAAATCAAGTTTAATGTTTTAGTGTTAATGTTTGTTTTAAGAGAACTCTATGGTTACGACCAATAATAAATTATTAGGAGTTTCTACACACCACATATAATACTCGAAATGCCTGTCTTTTTGACGCTCGTCCGGCCTCAGGCAGACCGTACCCGAGGCAGAACAAAAATCACATATTTCTTAAAATGAAACTGCGTTCCGACCGGGTCTCAAACCCGGTGCTCTAGCGTTACGGTTGCTTTACACAACCGCTAGGTTACAGAGCCCTCGCCATAATTGTGTTTCAGAATTACTATACTTGTCGAATAGCAAATATTTCTAGTTTTCTTTTAAACTTATATTCTGATTCGGAAACATATTTTACAACAACCTTTAAGGCTCTACTAATACTTCCGGCATGTGGAAATCTTTACGGAGAAGAAGGTAAAGATTTAAATTTATAAGATGCTTATAAAATTACTAAATTTTGCACGCGGCTTCGCTCGCGTTCATATCGATTTCTGTTTTAGTAAGAGTCTTTAATTTTTGGAAAATATAATATGGCCTTATAGCCTTTTTCGATAAACGTTCTATCCGACATTGATAGAATTTTCAAATCGGACCAGCGGTTCGTGAGGTTAGCGCGTTCAAACAAACTACCTTTATAACATTAGTATAAATTTTTTTTTTAAATACGATGAATTCAACGCAGACTAACTGACAAGTGAAGGATAGTATAAAATACTCAGAGAGAAATAAACACACAACAAAGTCAATGATAGCAGTGAAGAGCCACACAATTGATTTGATCTCAACAACCCTCGAAGCACTCGATGAGCCAATTTTTATCCACGAATTCCATTTGATACAGGCGTGTCAACTAAACGACCTTGAATAAAATTTACAAACAGTACACATTTTATACTTGCCTTACACGAGACATTATAAATTACACACTCAGCTCTATGCAATCACAGAAAGTGCCAATCAAAATGCTTTTTTACGACAAACCCCTGTCTCCAATGAAAACCTTACGTATATAATAAAACTTGTCAAACGATAAAGACAAATTGCTTGTACGTAAAAGTATTTTGCCGACAACGAAGCTGGGAACTTGCGAAGGAATCGGAGACGTCGTGAGAACGATAAACTTGGTATTGATCTGAGTTTACAAGTTAGTAGTGATTCAATTACGTTTATAGATAGGGCTGGATTTAATATGTAACTTTCATACTATTCGAAATTCTCAGGAAATACTAACGATTTAATATCAAGCAATACTCCGATAATATTTTAGGTATCAAATATTGAATGCTCTGTGTATTTCTCTGTTTAAATATCCTCGTTAAATCTAGTTGCTGTCGCATCGATAACCCGTTATGCGTACTGCTAAGATGGCGCTCAGTTTTAGTTTAACTTATTTAATAAAATTCATTGAACAAATAATTTCTAATCCCAAATCTCTTTATTGGACAAACAAGAGCAACTGAATGTATGTTTTACTTTTGTAACTCCATAAATTGTTGATCAATCGCTTCTAATAAAATGAATGTACTTAGAGTACTTGACAGATTGATACTTAAACTATTTACTTTACAAAATTGCTATAGAATTAATTGTATATATCAAATTGAATTTTTTTATGCGATAGGAAGACAAACGAGCATACCGTTCACTTATATTAAGCGATTTCTCTCCATAGACACCTCCAAGATCAGTAGATCTAGAAGACGCGTTGCCAATCTTAAAGCCATATTACGTCATTTTTGACGTTGGAATGTTTCTGCTGTCTGCCTTATTTTATTTCGAGTATTCGGATATTCATAGACTTAAATCGAAACGCGTCACACTTCACAATTTTTCCATCTATGAACGGTGGTACGTGATCCAGACGGAACTTATCAATTATTAGTTCTTTCCACTACATTTAAATTTTAAGTTTGATTAAGTGTAATTTAAATTCTTTGTATAAGCAATACAAAGGACTATAATAAATGTCCGTATAAAGTGCGTGAGAGTTGCCAGCAAAATTTTACGGAAATTAAACAGTAACCTTGTACCACAGGAACTAATCCAGATATCTTGCATTCATTACGATAATCAAAAAAAAATTCAGTACTTTTGACTGGATCTTTCAAGAAAATATCAACAAGTATTTTTTAATATTAAAAAATATGATATTTCGATATTTCTAACTGTTCTAAATTCAAAATTGTCATGAATTCAGTGCACGAAATTAACTCAAAAACACTGTCTACTGTTTAGTACAAGTGTATCTTAATCAAAACGTTCCTTTGTTTCGCCAACTGTAAGCGACGTTCCCAAAACAAATTATAAACCCGAGCAGTTACGAAAAAGCTGTCATTCGTAACATCCAGCCGTTCCTTAAACTATGGAACTATCTGCTTTCATTTCCCGCTCCACTGCCACGCCTGTGGCCGATCGTTGAATCTACCAATTGTCCGCAAAATTCTTCAGTTGACAACTGTAACGTTATTAAATTGTACCAAAAACTTTTCTCATCTTCTGTCCTCGTTTTAAGCTGAGTATGTTCAACGAGAATTCCTTTGATTCCTTGCTTTTTTCGCAATATCAAAGACAATTACTCTGTACTTACTTTGAAATGTGATCTCGGCCCTTTTGAACGAATTAATTTTGTTTTTGTTGTAGGAAAGATTATTATGTACATTGTTTGTTGATCTCCATATGTTATTGTAATATTATTTGTATAAATGTTTTCTTTTATTCTATTATGATCTCGACAATATACAGGGGGTTTGGGGACTGCTTCCGAAAACGAAGACCAATGATACCTTTGATGAAAGCACGGAATAAAATTCGATCCCGACTAAAAACAAATCATATTTTTAAAAACGTTTTATTAGCGTTATTTCGCTCCATCATGTTAGTCCAGCTGTTTTTGTTATCGTGCTTCATTGCTGGTTAATTTTTTAGTAGACTAATGTATTTTTTCGAAAGTATCATATCATTTAGCTGTACTTACAAGATGGAGCGTAAATAATGTTAGTAAAATGTGTTAAAATATGTCTATTTTAATCAGGATCGATGTTTTTTCCGTCCATTCATCAAAGGTGTTACTTGTACTATCACGTCTTCGTTTTCGGAAGCAGTCACCAAACACCCTGTATACGCTTGTTGGATTCTTACAGTTTAATTTCCATACTGTTTATGTTCCGGTTAATATCAATGCCTACCCTTTGAATACCTTTGGGAACCTTTCGAAGCGTTATAATTTGAAAATAAAACATTTGGTTTAGAGGTTGTATCTTCAATAATATATCCTTAAAAAGTTAATCTACCTTCATAAAAAAATTAAAACGTACTCTTTATTTTTTATCCTTAGATTAATTTTGAGGTCTTCAATTATACTATAACATGCCGTGGTGTCACTCACGTTTTTTCCTTCAAAAACAGCTCATGACGTAATTGTCTTAAGAGTAATAGCAAGATTTTGAATGATGTTTGAGAAACTTAAAAAAAAATATAAAGTAAATTTAGAAGACATGTTTTAAAACTTTTTAGCGGAAACAAGTCATGACTATTATGTATATATAACCGTTCACAGGGCATAGGCATCGATAGTTTACTATTGTACAGCCCAAAGTAAGGTCTTATATACAAATCTGTAGTTTCTAACATTAACCAAACAAAAAAAATATATAAAGCTGACGAGTTTGTCTGAACGCGCTTATCTCAGGAACCGCTAGTTGGTTTTGAAAAATTATTTGAGTTTTAAATTCTGTATTAATACTAATTTTATAAAGCTGAAGACTTTGTCTGAACGCGCTAATCGCAGGAACTGCTGGTTCGATTTGAAAAATTATTTCAGTAAATTTATCGGTAAGACTAGGCTAGACATTTAAAAATTAGGGATCCTAACTAAAAGTCCAATAGTAATAGATAACTAGATGTGACCGACAAAATCGACATGAACGTGACCGAAGTCGCGTGCAAAAGATAATTAAAAGATAAAAATAATTTTTGTCGCGTCTAGAAGTTAATACAAGAACATGTCACATTTTCAGATCGCGTTGCGTATTGGTATTATTTCAATACTCGCTACTGACGAATTCGAAATACCCGCACATAATCCGTTAACCACTTTCCAGATCATTAAGCAGCGCGGTTTCTATTGGAATTGTTATCAAAATGGCTATCTCGGCTTGATACGCTTAATAAATTCACTCTAAACAACGCTAGCCGAGTTCAAAGGAATAAATATATGTCAACTCTAGCGGTAATCGCGGTTTCACTCGCGGTGAATTTGTGTATAGATGATGATGATAATAGCGATGACGATAAAGACATCGATAATTAAGTCGGTAAAGATGCTAATGATGGTGATGATGATGATGATAAAGATGCTAATGATGGAGATGATGATAAAGACAGTGATAATGTTAATGATAAAAATGTTGATGATATTGTAGATAACAGCGATGGTGGTAGTGATAAAGATGACGGTTTACCATCGACGAACATGGTGATACGCTTGTATTATAATAAAATTAGACTAAGTTACGTTTTATAACTTAAGATATCTACTACTGAAACCTCGGTCTAAATTGGTCTAGCTGTTTTATAGATTGGTTGGAATAGTCATACATAAGTTTTATTAACAGTGTTTTATTATGTATTCCCTATTTACTTTGGTATGCATTTAAAAATATTATTTTTGGGATATCAGACTATTAATTTTTATATAACAGATTAGAATGAGAATAATTTGAATCTTGCTAAATAAATTGTATTTGTTTAATATACTGTGTTGCCAGCTTAAATTCACTGATGGAATTTTTAATTAAATAATCTTGGATCCATTGGTGCGTCGTAAATAAACTTCCTTTTGTAATTAGACCGCGAATTTTGTAATGGTCGAGGAGTTAAGATTTCATGTCTTACTTCGTTAGTTTTAACTGCTATAGGATTTTAATCACTTTTGCAAAACACTTGTACTTTGTTATGATGGTTACTATATTAAAACTACAACGGTTTTTCACAGACTAATACTTTTATTGAAGTGAATGACAGAATAGACAAAGGAACAATCTTGCTTATAGTATACTAAATGTTGCCAGTAGATATTAATGTTATTTTGATACATATATTTAACATACTATCAATCGCCTGTGTTTGTAATTTAACTTATAAAACGCTGGACTGTTTTTGATGAATTTTTTGTTCAAGTGGATTTCTGAATGGTCCAGATTTAGTCTAGTCTACTAGATGACATTTTTTTAATTAAGTAACTTGGTATTTTCGTAATAATTGGAATTATTTTAAGTGTCAAAAGAACTTTTGTTAGTTTAAATTACTGTCAGAACTTCATATGTTACGATTTTGTATGTAGACAACACTAATAAAAAATATTTCTTTACGTTATAAGGCTGTCTATTCAATGACTTTAAAAGCTAAGACTAAGCATTTATGTGTAGACACTGGTGATATTATGGGCAACCCAGAGTCAGGGTACGAATGGCAGTCGTCTCGTGTACCAAGCGGCCAGCCAGCTACAGCTGTGAACATCATCAATGCCGTTCTCATGAGGGAGAGCGCCGTGAACCAGCTCACTAAGTAAGTAGTCAAGTGCCATTTTTACCATAGACAAGCAAACGAGTACGCTTCACCTGTAGGCTGTTATCGCCAACACCTTAAAGACCAGGAAATCTACCAGACGCGTCACTTGACGATCTTAGTAACTACATAAAGATTGGTGGGGAGGAAGATTAGGACCAGAAGCGGGACATAGGATACTTTTCATCACGTTCCCATGGGACTCGCTATAAAGCATGGTACAACAAAACGCAAAACGCGACTGACAGCTAAACGCTATGTTGTCTATGGTTGAAAATTTGACAATTAGAAATATTGAAGTTGACTGATGTGTTTGTTTTGAGCCTCTATTAGCTTATTGTGATATTATCGTGGATTTAATTTGTTATCCTTATAAATAAATGAACTTTACAACATCGAAAATCTGCTCATTTATAGCCTCTAAGGCGGAACAAAGTTCGCCGGGTTAGCTAGTTATTTATATAAGCTAGTGGTCGTATATGACAACCACGATGCCAGTAACGGGTTCAAGATCCGACTTTAAAGGTGCATTTTCAAATTTTTAATTTGTATTCTGAGCCGGGTATTCCATGTGCTGATGAGTGTCTAAACTGTGATAGTACCAATGACACTTTTGAATAAATGATGGAAGAAAATCGATTCTGATTAAAAAAAGACATATTATTAACACTTTTTATTAGCATTATTTACGCTCCATCTTGTAATTACAGCTAAATAAAACGATTTATTATTTGATTTTATGAAATATAAAAACAAAATATAACTTTTCAAAAAAAAAAATAACCAGCAATGAAGCATGATAAAACATCTGGACTAAGATAATGGAGCGAAATAACGCCAATAAAACGTTTCAAAAATATGTGTTTTTTAGTCAGGATCGAATTTTAATGCCTTCATCGAAGGTGTCATTAGTACTATCACCTGTTTTTCGGAGCAGTCCCCAAACAGTCTGTATAGCTGAGCTCTTAAGGAACATATCGCCAGTCTTCCGGTCCTGGAATTTTTAATGGTTCTAATGTGTAACGAATTTTCAGATACGACCTGATGCTCGGCGTCACAAAAGCTGAAGCCTATTTTGCATTTAGCGGCGACGATATACTGTTTGGCATAGAAGCAGATAGAAGATCCAAGATTCTCAAGGCGTTCGTCAGAAACACCTACAGCTACCATTTGTCGGAAATACTTGCTACTATCATTAACGAGTACACAGATTGGGAGAAGCCAGTTCAACATCCAGTTAACATAAGGTAACTATGGATCTATTATATACAAATACTAGTTTCTGTCAGCGGCTTCGTTCCCCTTCATTCCGATTTTTACACCTTGGATTACATTATTGGACTTATTAGCATCCCTATTATTTCTAAATATAATATAACCTTCCTTGACAAATCTTAATATATATAAATCACGTGTTTGTTTGTCCGGGATGAACTCCGAAACTACTGAACCTTTTTTAACGTTTCTTTCTTTAAAATGAGTGCTATGCTCCAACTTAAGAGATTATTTATCAATGTATAGTCGCAATATTATTTAATTTGTATATTTGAGAGTCAAAATTATCCTTTAGCTCCAAACGATTCTGACAGTAGACAATATATGTTGACTAAATTGAGTAGGTTAATAGATGGCAAGTTAAAAGCACAAACGTTTCAGTAATGATAATGCTTACTAATTACAATTTAATATAACATAAACCTTAGCCACAGCGACGCGTGGCCAGGTCGTCTAGTTGTATATATATAAAAGAAAGACGTGTTAGTTATACTACTTATAACTCAAGAACAACTGAACCGATTTGGCTGAAAATTGGTGAGGAGGTAGTTTAGGATCGTTAATCATAAAATGTATGATCTAAAATCTGCCCGGTTACTGTCTGCCGGGTCAGCTGGTAAACTATACAACACTGAAATAATTTTTTGAATCGGATCAGCACTTCCTGAGATTAGCGCGTACAAACAAACAAAGTCTTCAGCCTTTCATAATATTAATAGTATAGATTTGTTTAAATAAATACTTAAAAAAAGAAACAATAATAAATAGTTGAAAAATAAATGAACAATGAATGAGTTATTTTAGTTAGTAGTTAGTTTGATAGAAGAATTATTTAGTAGATTTTTGGTGAAACCCGTAATAGACACATTTTTTAGTCTCTCATATATTTATTTTCTCAGTTAAGTTTTTATAAAATAGATATAAATGTAAGATACAAAAATAAAAATATTATTAAAAACCTTATCTGGAAGACTAGTAGCAGAGCTTGGCCCAAGCTACCAATGGTTAAGGCCGTCGAGAAAGGAACCTTCTGACAATACGTGTTGTGTCCAGAACTGCCTTTTGCATCTGTCCCTTGATCCAACTATCTAGCGAGAGACTTTTTAGAAGTTGGTCAAGAGTCGCTATGAGACCGTTCACGCAAACGACTATAGGGACAATGGTCGTCGAATCCACATCCCACAAAGCGGTTATCACGTGAGCCAATAGGCATATTAATTATTATGTATGTATATATGATTCTTTTCTTCACAGAGACGAGACCTTAGAAGCCTTAAGCGACGCTCAAGTGGTGGCACCGATAGTCTTAACCGCGGACACACACTCTGCACTAAGAAGAAATTCTTATTTCTACGTGTTCGACTACCAGACAAAGAATGGCGACTACCCACAGGTAATTATGACAATCAATGTACAGGGTGTTTGGGGACTGCTCCCGAAAACGAAGACGGTGATAGTACTAATGACACCTTTGATGAAGGGACGGAAGAAATCGATCCTGACTAAAAAAATACATATTATTAACACTTTTTATTAGCATTATTTACGCTCCATCTTGTAAGTACAGCTAAATGAAACGATAGTTTCATAAAAAA
>JAOSYY010024283.1:0-15210 GCA_025727935.1 Hebomoia glaucippe
CTCTCTCTCTCTCTCTCTCTCTCTCTCTCTCTCTCTCTCTCTCTCTCTCTCTCTCTCTCTCTCTCTCTCTCTCTCTCACACACACACACACACACACACGAAACTTGAGGATATGAAAAAATAAGGTAGTGAAGTGAGTACGTATTTCGGCTTCTATACATTTCAGAATGCTAGAAACAAAATGAAATAGGTCGACAGCATATACGTGAATAATCAAATCCTCGGCCTGTTTGCCTAAGAGAGATGTGAAATATTATTTTTTTGACTAATCGTTCAGATACGCGGCAGTGTGGACTGGTGACAATATGGCGGAGTGGGGTTTCTTGCTCGCTTCGATATCCATGTGCCTCTCTCTGGCCAGCGCTGGAATTAGTTTCTGCGGTTCCGACGTTGGAGGTTTCTTCAAGTACCCCGAGGCTGAGCTGATGACCAGGTGGTACCAGGTGAGCTCTCATCGGCACTTTCTAGACGACATGATTCTCTGTTATATACGATCTACAATATGTGTGTAGGATTTAAAGTATGAATAAGAATCATTTTGCTGTCTCAATTTGATAATGGCATACAACCGATTCTGTATTATTTTTCATATTTTACGTATAAAAGGTATATCTAATATATAAAATTCTCGTGTCACAATGTTGGTTCCCATACTCCTCCGAAACGGCTCGACCGATTCTAATGAAATTTTATGTTCCTATTTAGTAGGTCTGAGAATTGGCTACTATCTATTTTTCATCCCTGTAAGTGATAAGGGTTGTTCACCCTTAATTTTTTTTTATTTTTACATGAAATTTGTTGTTTCTTTTTTTTTTTAAATACAGCATATAGAAATACATACAATCCCAAATTTTCACCCCTCAACAATCAACCCCTAATTTTTAATCGCAAAATATTTAGGTGACAAAACGAAGTTTGCCGGGTCAGCTAGTCTTTCTATAAATTCGACTGAGCTGAGAAATGACGTTGTTAAATAAAATATCTAATCTTTATCTGTCCCTGTAAAAGTACAATTTTGACACGTTTTTTTTTTGAAGGACGTTCACGTTTTTAGCCAGGTGGCTATGAAAACTAACCGGATGTTGAATTTTGACATGTGTTATGTGGTTGTTCACAGGCGGGCGCGTTCCAGCCGTTCATGCGGGCGCACTCTCACATCGAGACGAAGCGCCGGGAGCCCTGGCTCTACGATTCGGCCACCACCGGCCGATTGCGGGACGCCGTGCGCCGCAGATACGCCCTCCTCGACTTCTGGTAATGTCTCTAAATTCATTTAAATCTACTAGCTGACCCAGCAAACGTCGTTTCGCCACATAGATATATTGCGATCAAAATAGGCGTTGATTGAAGAGGGGGTGAGAAGTTGGGATTCTTTGTATTTTTATATGCTGTTATAGAAAAAAAATTTGTCGTAAAATTTAAGGGTGAACAACCCTTATCACTTAGGGGTATGAAAAGTAGATAGTAGCCGATTATCAGAACTGAATGTGTTTATAGAATTTGATAAAAATCGGTAAAGCCGTTTCGGAGGAGTATGGGAACGAACATTGTGACAAGAGAATTTTATATATTAAATGATGACATCATCTACCCTGTATGCCAGTGTACGATGGGCTTTTTTTTGATGGACGTTCGCGTTTTTAGCCTAGTGGCTATTAAAACTAACCGGACGTTTTGGGCGAGTGTCTGTGGGAGCTTGAAGAGCGGGTCGGACTCTCACCCGGGTGAGTGGTACATGGAACAAGGGACCTTGCGATTTCGGTTCCGCGGGTAATCGTTTTCGTCGTTACCTACGGATCGGATCGCGAGCAAGGCGTTTACGGCCTTGCTTAAGTCGACGTCGCTCGACGACGTGCCCGTTCAAATATGTTAATGTTTAAATGACACTCACATCAAAACTTAAGTGTACGACGATTCCATCCGATATTCTTTAAATGTACGTATTAATACTCTTTTTTTAGCTAAATGTACGGTATTCCGTCAGTGTCATTTACATTTGTTTCATTAAATTGTATGTTTCTAGGTACACGCTATTCTACGAGCACACTTTGGACAAGGTGCCCGTGATGAGACCCCTCCTAACGCACTACCCGCAGGAAGAACAGACGTTCACTATCGACGATACTTACTTGCTGGGTGAGTGACACGAATTCTGGAGAAAGAATTTTGTTTTAACGAATTGTATTTAGTTGTTGCAGGTTACACACGCACACACGCACGCACACACACACACACACGCACACGCACACACACACACACACCCGCTTCAAGTAACACAACACTTCCACTAAGTGTTAGATAAACATACTTAAACTTTTACTGGCAACTTCGCTCAAGACACTCAATCAAGATTAAAATTCATTGTAATCGATTCAGCACTAGGCGCGATATAACTATTCCAATTATATTATGATAATATAAACAGGTGGATTATTAATGTTTTAGCAGTGTATGTGTAAGTTTGGTTGTGTGAAGTGACTGAATCAATTAATAATTATGCAGGTGACAAACTTTTGGTTCGGCCGGTGGTGGAAGCGGGCGTGTCGAGCGTCAAAGTGTACTTGCCGGGACGGGACTCGCACACCGTGTGGTACGATGTCGACACGTTCCAACGGCACGAAGCCAACGGGTACTTCAACCAGGAAGTTACCATCACTAAGGTATTCTTGAGTTGGTTAAAGTATGCATGGATGAATTTAGCGTCTGAACCGTCTAACGTATTTTAATGAAGTTTTTCCTATCTTTCAAAGTTTATAGAGCTCTTGTATATGTTGTTTTTAAGCGATAAGCAAACGAGTATACAGTTCACTTATGTTAAGCGATTTCTGCCCATGGACACCTCCAAGATCAGTAGATCTAGACGACGCGTTCCCAATTTAAGGACTTTTTTATTTTACTTTCGAGTATTCGGAAATTCGGTAAAGTTGAACTCAAAAGAGGCTTGTGAAAAGTGGCTGTCCGAGTTCTTCGCAAATAAGGAGGGTGACTTCTACGAGGGGGGTTTTATGAAGTTGCCAGCTAGATGGAAACAGAATATCGAACGAAACGGCGCATATTCGAACTAAATCCGATCACTGTAACACTTTTTTTTAAAGCATTGAATAAAGAGCAAAACAAGCGGAAGGGAATTGGCCAGCCGTATATATAGGCATATCGTGTTTGTAGATCCCAGTGTATCAACGCGGTGGGAGCATCGTTCCTCGGAAGGAGCGCGTGCGCCGCGCCTCGCATTTGATGCGGGACGACCCTTACACCTTTGTCGTGGCGTTGGACAACAATGTGAGTATTGCCAGAATATCTGTTTCCAAACTTTTCTTATCCCCTCCACTCACAACAAACTTACTAACAGCGCCCCGCGGTTTCACCTGTTAATATACAGACTTATGTTAATATGCTGGTTTCTTTTTCAGTATTTTTTTATGAAGTTATCATTTCATTTAGCTGTACAAACATGATGGAGCGTAAATAACTCTAAAATTTTTTTTTGAAAAAATGACTTTTTCGTAGTCAGGATCGAATTTTTTTCCGTCCCATAATCAAAGTTGTCATAACTACTATCACCTGTTTTCGTTTTCGGTAGCAATCCAAAAACATCCTGTTTGTTGGTATTGATGACATTATTTCTTATCACTAGCTTTTCCCCGCGTCTTGGCTCGAGTCCATGACTATTTCGTGAAGCGCTTCGATTTGTCTTATCTTATTATTTTTCCAAAAATTAAATGAATGTACATACAGGCGATTTCTACTGATTTATCATCACCAAAGTCAACTTAATGTAACTAATATTAAGTTGACTCACTCCTGACAAAATTAGTTGTTTGTGACCGAAAGTCCCATCGAAATCCGTTCAGCAATTTCGGAGATTTTCTTTCATTTTGTATTTGTATATTCAGTCAAGTCGTAAGAACAATGATTGTTGCTACAATTTGTTAGATATAATTTATTATATAATAAATGACATGTTTTAATACGATTCAAATATATAATGTTGATCTGTCCAGAACACGGCCAGCGGCAGTCTGTATATAGACGACGGTGAAACTTACGAGTTCAGATCAAACAAATATATTTACGCCAAGATCAGCTACGAGCCGACTCTTATGAAATACACGTAAGTATAAAATGAAACCTATCAAAGTTTCATCATTATCGGTTTGTTTGTTTTGGTAAACAAACCGGATAACATTCTATTTTTTTATATCATAGTTGTGGGCATGTTTAGAAAGTAAAAGATTTTAATGTTTACATAAAGTTATCGGAAAGGCTTTTACTATTTTGATGAAATTTTGCTCATTATATTTAGTTATGAGGGTAGTTTTCGAGTTCCGATATTTTTACAAATTTATTTCTTTTTCACTAATGTAACTTTGTTTATATATGTATAACTTAATTTTCAGAATAACGAACAACGGCAATTTCCCGACACGGTCTTGGCTCGAGCGTATTGTGATCGCCGGTATAAAGTCCCCACCAAAGTCGGCGAAACTGGTCCAAGACGGCAAGTCCTCCCCCCTCCAGATGACCATCCACCGTGGTAACGATGTTCTGGTGGTCAGGAAACCTGCCGCCCTCATGGCCAAGCCTTGGGAGATACAGTTCTCTTATTAAATTAATAAATAATTAAATTAGTTTAATTACCCTCCAAAACCTTGGAAGTTAGAAAAATAAATAATGGTATCGTTCAGTAAAACGTTTAAATGTTCGTCTTATGTATATTTTGTATTTTATTTTTAATTGAAAGTACATATTTACAAAATCATTGATACAATTTTCGTTATAACTCTTAAGCGAAGAGCTAGTTAAGTGTTTGGATACCCGCATTTTCGCAGATACTGCTCAAGATTCGTAACGTCAATTGTGACTACCCTCTTTTATCAAGCGCCGATTTAAAGATTTTTGACATGAACAAATTCTGTAGTACTATCCAGTACGGCAATATATGTATGCGTCCAGTGTTTACGTGGCATCGCATAAAAATGTTATCACAAAATGTGAAAATTTTCTAGTATTAAATGTAGTGTTCGTTTGGAAATTTTTGAAACAGGTAATATACATTTATAAATTAATTATGTCGTTGTGATACATAGTTATTAACAGTTTCTGTCGGATTTTTGCAATTCTTAGAACTGTGTACTCATTCAAATCGTAGTTGATAATTTTTCGGTAAAAACTACATATCTAATTGAAATACGTTAAGTTAAAATTATTATAGAAGGTGCAAACGTAATATTCCAAATATATTTATTGTAAATTGACACTAGACTGCCAACGTGGTGTGTAATTATAGATCACTATAATAAAACCTTCGTAAAATATTTGTAAAGATCTATTAAAAGTTCTATTTTTTCCAGACAAAAATATGATCAATTTTTAAACGAATACTTCATTCAAATGTGTAGCGTGTATCTTGTGATAATAAAACGATTATAAAATTTTAAACATGATTTATTTTTTTCTTATACACGTATTTTACTGGTTAACAAAAAAAAATATCTTACACTATACAAAACGAAATATTCATTGCACTAAAACTAATAAAAATTATTAAATAATTGTTTTTTTTTTGATAACCAGTAACATTACAACCTTATTAAATCGCCTTAAACTATATCAGGCACTGGTAGCTAAATATAAAATGGAAACGTGTAATCTTTCAAACAAACAATTTCTGATAGTATTAGAGCCTCATATTTTATCATACACTAACGTTATCCCGCGGACTCACCTGCCTTGTATAATTTTTAGTACCGAACGAAATCTCACAAGTTAAAACATTTTTATGTGATCGGAACGCAAACGGGCATACACTTCACTTATACTAAGCGATTCCTGTCGCCCATGGGCACCTCCGAGATCAGTAAATCTAGAAGACGCGTTGCCAACCATAGGGCTTTATTTGTATTTCGAGTATTCGTGAATTCATAGACTGATATGGATACGTGCAACAGTTTAAAGACTTTCCATATTTTTTCATCTTTATCATAGCTTTTTAAAAATATTCCCTTGAAACCTAGTTATGTGACTAGTCACGACCAAAATCGAAGCGATTTTTATCTTACTACACTCAGTTTATTTTTGTTAAAAAGATTACACAAATCCGTTTAAATTTAACGCAATTATAACGACTAGCTTCCAACAAAGGCGAATTAACATATAGTGAAATAAAATCTAAAACGTAAAATGGCAAGTTTCTTGTAGACACTTGTCATATTTTCAGATTTACCTAACCCTCCACGGCTTTCCCCTACTCAGCTAACAATAGCATTTTTGCAACTTCTTAATATAAAGTTTACTGCAAATATCTAAGTGACGAGTAAAATCAAATATTAAAAATTAATATAATTACGCAAAGTTCTCATTCACATTTTCAGTAGGAAACTAAAAAAAATATCGTGTCTAACTCTAAAATAGCGAGTGAAAACATTAATAAATCGTGCTCGTAAAATTCTTAATTAATAAAATGTATGAAAACTAAGCCGATTACTTGAAACATAAAGAAAGACATGTCAACAAATATTTAACCACTAGCTTCTGCGTCACTTTTTTGGACTTATTAGTAAGGTTTTCAAATTTTCATGAAAATATAATATAGCCATTAACCTTCCTCGATAAATTTATTCAAATCGAACCAGCGGTTCCTGAGATCAGCGCATTCGAACAAACTCTTCAGCTTTATAATATTAGTATAGATCTATAACAGAAACACTAAGTATTAAAACAAAAAACCTTTAACGGTAGAAAACTTCCAAATATCTTTGTGGATTGTTAATTGCACGTAGCTGTTATGTCTGTCTGCAAAAAATTTATATAAATAGGTAATATTATGAGGATTTCAAAGAAAAAGGTTGAAAATTATATACAGGTGTTTAGGGACTGCTCCCGAAAGCGAAGACGGGACGAAATTATATTTTTAAAAAGTTTTATTAGCGTTATTTCGCTCCATCATATTAGTCCAGCTGTTTTTGTTATCGTGCTTCATTGCTGGTTCTTATTTTTAGTAAAGTAATGTATTTTCATGAAACTATCGTTTCCTTTAGCTGTACTTACAAAATGGAGGGTAAATAATGCTAATAAAACGTTTTAAAAATGTCTTAAAAAAGTCAAGATCGATTTTTTTTCTGTCCCTTCATGAAAGGTGTCATTAGTCCCATCTTAGTTTTCGGGAGAAATCCCCAAAAATCCTGTATTTATAAAAATTTCAGAATCCCTCCAAATAATAAATTTCAAAATACTTTCCCACATTTTTCATAGACTCTTAGACTAGCTCTCAGCTACATTGTCCTTAAATAAAATGAGAATTTATACAAAAACTTTACTTACCTTATATACCTTTTTACATAACTTAAATATTAATTTGTTTAAAACTTCAACTATTAATATAATCTTTTCGTTAAAATCAAGACATTCCTTACCACATCATTCTGATAAACTAAACTATGTTATAATCAACGCGTAATCTTCATAGACAATTGCCATCATTACGACCATCAAGGCACCAAATATATACAAATGACCCGCGATTCCCCCGAGTCTCGGAACCCTCGGAACTGATCGGATCGGAGAAATCTATCTAAGATTTCTCAACAACACTCGATGGATATTTTCCGATCAATCATTTACGATAAAGTTGGTCTTTTCCGACGCTCGAGATCGTTCAGCACGGGCCAAAACCTGCCTCCATTTGAGTAGCATATTTTCATAAGGCGTTTCCGGGCTCGTTCAACGTAACCAGCGCGAACATTAGTTTCTAATCAGTTTTGAAGAACGTCTCACAAATACACTTAAGGCAAGAGACTGTTATTTAAAAAATATCCGTGTAGGCGTGTCGTCGTTAGGGAATTCAATAAACGGGTGGGTCTCTTTATGCTTCAACATTTTCTTTGTATTCGAAAACTTTTCACCGCAAACATCGCACACGATGCCGTCATCGTCGGATGATTCCGAAGCGCTCTCCGACTTCGTTTCATCTTTCCGGCTCTGTTCGGCCATAGCTTTCCCCGATATTAAGAATTCCTTCATGTTCGCGTGTTTTTCCGACATTTTGTGGAGTCTCAACCGATTCTCCGACGTGCACTGGTATTCGCAGATGAAGCAAACGTATTTCATATCGCCCGTATGCAGTTCAGCGTGTACTTTCCTCTTCTCCGGTGTGGCGAAACGGAAATCGCAGAATTTGCACGGATATTTTCTTTCGGGGGAGTGGAGGCGCATGTGGGACGCTAACGCAGCCTCGTCTCTGCAGATTTTCCTACATTCGATGCATATAACTCCCTCTACCGTCTCAGTTTCTTCGTTAAAATCGGTGTTGTGGTGAATTCGCCTGTGTGACGTGAGACCCTTTTGGCTTACGAAGACGCGGCGACAGTCATCGCATTGGAACTGCAGTTCCGATATCAAATCTGGACTGTGCATTTCGACCTGATGTTTCGCCAGTTTGTCTGCTTCGTGAAACTGCACTTCACACTCTTCGCACTTCCAAGCTCTGACTAATTTCGAGAATGCTTCTAGAACATCTAGAACCGATTGCCCTTCCACTTCGGGATGTTCGGTTTTCGTATGATGGCCGAAATCTATTATTTTCGGAAACGTCTCGTTGCATTTGGGACAAACGTACGGCTCCTTGTGGTCCTCCATGACGTGATTCTTTAATCCCGTCAGTTCCGGGTAACTTTTCTCGCACATGAAACAATGTAGCTTCTGATTTCCGTTCATTACTTCCGATATGACTTTGTACTCCATCAATTGGACCTTTTGGTGGATTCTTAAATGTTTGAAGAGTTCTTTGCGCGTGTGGTAGTCGGTTGGGCAGAATTTACACGGGAATCGTTTTCGATGTGATCTCCGTCTGTGTGAAGCGAGTTCTTCTTTGTCCCTAAACTGTTTTGTACAGGAAATACAGGAGTAGCACGATCTCGAATCGCTGTCCAAATCGTGAGATCTGAAACAAGTCTCCATCCTACTTCGTCTTTGAAACACTTGACCACATGTACATTCGTATCCATCTTTCTTTGGTTCTACCTTAATTTCGACATTACATCCGAATTTTTCATCTTCAGAAAGAAGAACCCTCTTCTCTTCAACCTCTTTGAGTTTCTTACGTCGTTTCTCTAACCTATCCTGCCTCGCTTTCGTACCCTCCTCATCATTACTATGCATTAACTTTTTAGTGGATTTCTTTTTTTTAAATTTACATTCTGAATTTTTAATCCTGGTAATGAGCCCCATTTTCCTTCCTCGTTCGTAGTTTTCTATAGTTTTGTGAACCTCTAAATGTCTTTTCAATGAGAACAGTTTCTGATAGATCTTCCCGCATTTTTCGCAGGCATACTGTTCGGTGCTTATAACTTTTTGTTTCTTCTCTGTTAAAAGTCCATAGGCTTCTTGTTCGAGCGATAGAACATTGCCAGTTATGGAGTTCAATTGGAAAGCTTCACCGTAGTCCATGTCGTTATCTTCGTAAGTTGTTGGTAGAATTTCTTCTGGGTTAGCCATTTTGTCCAAAGCTGAGTCTTGTATTACTGGATGTATTTCCATGACGAGTGTTTTGGTAATCTCAGACTGTATCACACCGATTTGCGGACTCGTTATAGTTGAAGTGGTGTTGATAACTTTGTTAGATATCAAATGTGTTTCTGTAACTGTAACATCTAATTCTTCTTTAATCTTCTCACTCAAATCTTCTTTGTCCTGTTGCTGCAAAATAAGTAGGAAAACTTTAATAAATAAAAATTTGAATTTGAAGTGGCGTTATTATATACAAACACACACACAATTTATGTAGATGTATAAAGGCATATTTATATCTTTTAACACGTATGTATTAAAAAAAATATAATTTTACGATTTTTCTAAAACCGAAAAATTCCAGAATATAGTTCTTTTGATGAGAATTCTAATCCAGAACCTTTGTCTCTAAGCTTGAGGCAATCACCCTACTAGCTCACCTCCAACTGATAATTTTCTTCTTTGATGTCTTCCTGTAAGCATGCCTCAACATTACCCAAAGCGGTTGCATCCGTACTATCCATACTGTCCTCAAAATTCGGATAATCATACGAAACAATATTACTCTGATGGCATTCTTCTTTCACTTCCACATTATCTTCATAGTTATTCACCACTCTTTCTATATACTCCTTAGAATCTCTATTAAGTTTCTCTTCGTTACAAGTGACTTCTTCTTTAATTTGAACTTCGATATTTTGAAAGGGATTATCTGTTGCAGTGGTCTCAGTAAACGCTTCTTGTTCAATTTTTATCTGAACTTCCTTTTCTTCTTTGATTTCCATTGGTGTAATTTCATTTGTCCCAGGAAGGTCCTCGGTGTTGTCATCCTCTTTGGCTTCAGACATCTCTGTAACAATATTTATTAATTACCAATTCTTTTTAAATATAACGGATGTATTAATCAAAATCTATATTATTATTCTGTATTGGATTACCCAATTTTGATCTATAATCATTATCAGGTAATTAATTACTTCCTTATCAGTATTGTGCCACCTAATTATTTAAACGGAAGGCTATTAAAATTAGTTATTCCAGATTTGTATTTCGAGGATTAAAATGAAAAACACTATGTTTAATTTAAATCAAAATATACATTTCAAAACTTAGTGTAAATTAGTCTCATTATTCTATAATATCACTTTTTATGTACCATAATTAGTAGAAATAAATTAAATTTAAATGTGCTATAAAACTAAGTTTTTATTTATGTGATAAATTAACAATGTATGAATAAATATTATTTAATTTAAATTTAACTTTGTTTTTAAATTAAACATTTATTGATGCAATTAATACCTTTATTTAATAATATTATCAATTTCTTTTAAAAATGTAGAATTAAACATAATATTTATTTTCTCACACCATAACTTTTATAAGTAGACCTAACTATTATATTTTTTACATATCTGATTATATTTAACTTATAAATATTGTCCAAATTACATTAGTCAGAACCTCTCTAGTTTAAAATCTTCTTTTTAATATATTTTTGCATTATACAACAAAACAATACTTTTTTCATATACCAATGTGTTTTTCTATTAATTTAATAACATAAATTACGTTTCTGATATTCTGAACATATTTTTATTTTTAATCTCAGTAACCATTGATTCTTAGACCTTTAATTGGCTTCGCGCCGTAATCCCGCAAACTTTATTTTGTTTCTTGAATAATATATTCTGTTTTATTGGACGTAATACGTTGTCCCTTGTACATGAACAAGGCATAGCAACGATAAATGTTTTAATAAGACAAGATTTTCGTCCGTGGAATCATAACATCAATTACCAATACGAAAATCGTGTATTCATTTACCTTGGTCCCTGCACTGGGTACAAGACTGCGACTCTCACAAACTTGCGCCGTCTCGAACCCGGTGTGTATTTGTAAATTTTTGTTATTACACCAACTTCACGCAAATAGCTATATGGTTTCGCCGACAAGAGTGGCTATTTTCTTTTAATCTTTCGGTATTTTTTACAAGTACAAATACACTTCACACACTGTCTATCCAAAGATAAACATTTATAGATTTTCTAATCACATTTCAAATTAGAATTTCCGTAACACGAGGAACAACTTTGCTAATATTTTACAATTTACGACAGAATTTAGCAAAATAAATTAAAAGTTGACAGTGACATCAGACAGTCCTTTTTGTTTAATTTGGGAACTTTCAAAGTATTATATAATGGCAAGACTTTTATTAAGTCATAAGTCAAATTTAGCTTAGGTAAGAAGACTGGTATAGCTGCGAATTGCTTTTAATGCGATTTTAATCATTTCCTTCATTTTGTAATTAGTTTAAGCCTTAAATTAGGTAACAATATAACGGGTGTTAGAGGACCGCTCTCAAAAACAAAGGCGGATATTAGTACTCATGACAGCTTTGATGAAGATACTTACGAAACATTTATGCAAACAAAAATAATCATATATTTAACACGTTTTATTAGAGTTATTTATGCTCCATCATGTTAGTACAGCTAAATGGAACGATAATTTCAGAAAAAATACATTACTTTACTAAAAAAAATTAAGCAAGATAACAAAAACAGCTGGACAAACATGATGGAGCGTAAATGACGTTAAAAAAACGTTTTAAAAATATTAATTTTTTTAGTCATGATCGAATTTTTTCCGTCTCATCATCAAACGTGTCATTAGTACGATCGCCTGTCTTCGTTTTTGGGAGCAGTCCCCTAGCACCCTGTATTTTAATTTAATTTAATTTCATAGAAAAGTTTCAAAGGTACAAAATGAATTTTTGCCTTATTGCAAATGGCGAAAGAAATTAGTCTATGAATGAACCTATAGTGAAGTACGAATGCAACGCTTTGAGGTCGCTCTCAATTTTCAATTCAGATTTTCACGAAACAAGAACGCGTCCTAAAAGTTGGTGGTAAATCAAAATTGTTGACTTGAACTTTTCACTTTTCTTTACGATTTAGTTAAATATTCTTAACTATGACACGTATTACGAAAAATTTCAGGAAAAATGACGCGAGATATAGACGTGAAAGACATCATCAAAAACATAATAAACGTTACGCCTAAGCGTGAATTCTGTGTGGTTTGCTTGCTGCCATTAAAAGAATTACATGAAGAAGTATTCACGAGAATTCGTAAAGATGATAAGGAGTTTTCTGTTGCGGAAGTATTGGAGAATATTTTTGGTATTGAGGTTAGTAAAAAAAGTTATGTATTACAGTCATATCGATGGGTCCTACGTATATGGAGCCAATGTCAATGACTACTTTTCAGTAGAGGCGTTTAAAGTTTGATTTCAATAAATTATATTTAAAACTGTGCTACATAGGGCCTTTTGTTGAAACAAAAAAACGTGCTTTCACTGAAAAATACGGTTTTTTAATGCATGTCATTTAGAAGCATTTTACGAAAAAAAGTAGAAATGTGCAAATTGCTACTTTGGCCCATATAAGATATGTCTTGTACTTTTGGAACGTAAAGGACCATAGCGAATATTGAAATTCTGAAATTTCTCAAACCTCATTCATAATATTTGAAGTATTACGACGATTCTTCTATTTCCATCAATATGTTGTATTCGTTATGTGCGTCTTACACTCATCATAAATGTTTGTATTTCCAGTTACCGATCTCGGATTTCAATAAAATCTGTTTCAACTGTCTGAAACTGGCATCTGCAGCGTATGAATTCTATACATTGTCTCAAGAAAGCCATAGAGTTTTGAATTTCTATTTCAACCAGATAACTTACCAAATATCTGCTGCGGATGCAACAAACAAACAATCAATCATCTTATTACCGGATCTGTTTGAATTCAATAAAAAAAATATGTCTACAATTAAAAACAATACAGGGCAATGTTTTAAATTAGAAAATGGGATATTAAAATCTTGTATCAATGATGAGTCAATAGATAGGACTTTGGTTAAGAGAAAGGGAAGCTTCAAGAGAAAGCCGATGATGACGACTCCATGCACACAATGTCCCGTTAAATATAGATTTCTAGGAAAATTGAAAGAACATATGAGAATAGAGCATGGTATAGAGATTCACATTTGTAAGGTAATTATTTAAGATTATTTTTACTATATTATATTACTAGCTTTTGCCAACGGCTTTGCTTGCGTTCATTCCGATTTTTACACCTTGAGTTACATCCATAATTTTCGATGATAAATATACTATCCAACACTGAAATCATTTTTCAAATTGGACCAGCAGTTCCTGAGATTAGTGTGTTCAAACAAACAAACTTTTGAGCTTTATATTAGTATAGATTCTTGTAATGCTTCTCATAAGTGTTATGAGAATTTAAACTCTTGTAGTGACAAGTTAAAGAGATCCTCTGATGAATGTTTTTAATGTATGTGAAAACATCAAATTTCCAGGTATGTAAGGCGTGTATAGAAAACGAGAAAGAATTTGAGAATCATTTAAAAACTCACAGCAATATACTTATTTGTGACAAATGTAATATGATTTTTAAACGGCGAGAGGCCATCATAAGTCATTTGCAATGGCACGAAGACATCAAGAAACTTATAAAGTCCGATCAGGGCAATATTTGTGAGGTTTGTGGGCTCGTGTTTGAGAATGAAGACCGATTATCGGAACACTATGAAAGTAATCATGTTAAGAATTATACTTGTTACTATTGTGGAAAGATGTACAAGAGGGAAGGCGGTTTTGAAGCGCATATTAAAAAACATGAATTGTATATGGCGAAGAAGTGAGTGTTGCAGGTTTTTTTTTTAGATTAGGAAGGCAAGCGAGCATACAATTCCCCTAGTGTTAAGCAGCACCTCCAATAAAAATATAGGAGATGTGTTGCCAACCTTAAAACCTTAGCCATATAACATGATTTGTTATTTAGTGATGCTGCCGGCCTTATTTTTATTTCAAGAATTTGCAAATTTATAGACTGAAGTCAAAGTACACAGCCTTTCACGAGTTTTCCTTTAGGTGTTCCTTCCATTAATAAGCAAATAATATTTAACCGGCATCATTAATTGGACCGTTTATTTTGAAAGTGGTGTCAGTCCATTTTTGAGAAAGCTATCGCGTAATTCATGCTTATTTAATGAAATATTTTTATATGTATAGGACTGGTCTGTGTTTAATTACTCAAAAAAATCCCATGTTTTGTACAACTTAAAATCGGTCGGTAAATGAAAATGCATAATCGTCATAATCATAATGCTTTAATTTTCTCGAAACAAAAGAAAACGGACTTACACCACTGTCGAAATAAACGGTCCAATTATCGAAAAAAGTTTTTCTAGAACAAAAATTTGCTATAGCATTTTTTTGTATGGTGTATATTAAACGAATGTATAGATATAGTTTACGTAATTTTCAGTAACTCAATAGATAAAGTGAATCAGGTGAAACAAAAGGAGGGTAGGAGGAAAAAATTTACGTGCACTCACTGTGGCAAGTCATTTAAACACGAACGGTCGTTGATGTTCCACGAGAGGTTGCATACAAACGAACGCCCCTACGAATGCGAGGTAAGTAATTCTTTTTTGTATCGAAATGAAGTTTTAGACAACGGATACAGGATTTAATGATAGTATTGTTTCCTTGTCTTCTAATATATAAAATTCTCGTATCACGGGGTGCGTTATCGAACTCCTCCGAAACGGCTCGACCGAACCTTATGAAAATTTATATAGTTATTCAGTAAGCCTGAGAATCGGACA
>JAOSYY010024285.1:0-15194 GCA_025727935.1 Hebomoia glaucippe
TAGCGGCTAATCGATTTTTATATTCGTGACTGATACGATTAATCGATTAATCGAAAATCGATTTTTTAAATTTTGTTTCCATCCCTAGTACATAGGTTGAATTTCATATATTTAGTATATAACAGTCGCATTATAGATCTACGAATGACCACAGACAAGGGAATAATATTCTAACTGGAACACATTATTCGTTAATCATTATACATTTTTTTTCTCAGTTGTTCTAATTATCAATTAGATTTTTTTATAAAATAGACATAAAAGTAAAATATAAAAATAAAAACATTATAAAAAACCCAATCTGGAAGACTGGCAGCGGAGCTTGGCCTAAGCTACCGGTTTATAGGGCCTCAGAGAAAGAAACCTTCCGACAATACGTGGTGTGTCCAGGAGTACTGCCTTTTGCATCTGTTTAATCCAACTATCTAGTGAGAGACTTTTTAGATGTCGGCAAAGACTCTTCGCTATAAGACGATTACGATTAGAGACAATGATCGTCGATTCCACATCTTACAAAGCGGTTACCTCGTGAGCCAAGTTGAAGTAAATATTTTTATTTTTAATCTGTACTATGGAGCACAGACAATACCGGGCATGTGTGCCCGGTGTATGCACGTCATTTAATCTGTGTTGTTTTTCAAAATATTAAGATGCTAGTCAAGTTACCGGCATTTAAAAGTTTCAAAACTAGAACTTAGTAGAGTTTCGGCGGCAGATTGAGATACTGTTAACAAAATTCACGAAATTCATTGTAGTTGCACAGTTTCAGAAGCATTGGTAGTAATACGTGCTAATTGTAATTGATTGATTTTAACAATCGGTGAGTTAAGAGAAAATCCCTAGTTATTTTGATTCATCATAGTTTGGAAGTTCCGCCTAACTTAGAGCATTACCCCGCCCTAAAGTTTCTATATGAAAATACCATTATCGTTACAGGGTTACAAATAACTTTGTACTAGATACAAATAGTTATTTAATCGCAATGGAAGTATTAAACAACTTCCCACAACTGCTCAACATTGTACATGATAATATAAGGCAAGTCATTGTGAAAGTAGAAGAACTACAAAAAGGCACAATTATGCATAGAATCGTTAAAAGCCTGTATGGAACATGTAGAATTGCAGTATTGTGCGAAGAAAAAACATCTTGTCTCGTTAATTATCATTATCTACGCAAAAAAGGTAATTTTTTTCATTATTTATAAACGCTTACACCATATGGGTATGAGTTACGCGCTTACAACAGCTACACGATGTTTCTTAACAATGAGATTTTAACAAATTGCCGCTTTGCATTCGTAATTAAACACTCAAAGAGGCTTTACTTCAACTCATTGGATTTTTAGTCCAACTGACCCAAAACAGTCTTCATTCTAATAAGCTTTAATCCTTGTTTTATTTAAACGAAAATTATATCTTCTATAGAGAAATTATTGAGATGATAACATTGTTTAGTTCTCATGTGACATTTTTGAAATTTTCATGTGTGTGTTTTATCAACACTCAATGTTCACAGCAACTATAATTTTTGATGTTTTTCTTATTGTGTTATGTGCATCAGAGTATATATACACAGCACAGATAGAAATATTAATTGTTGATGTTTAGTATAATGTATGTGGCTTTGTTAAATATGTGAAGATGATATTCTGTGTGATTATGAACAATTATATACATATAAAGGGTTTCTTGAAAATAGCACTAGTGATAGACGAGCATAGAAATAGATAATTCTGGTAAGAGAACTTATACAAGCATCGGAACAACGAGCCCTTTGAGTAGAAACGTGGACTAGTGTAGATATCGAACGAGAATGGAGAATGTATGCAGATTGCATAAATAATTATAAGCTTGTGAAAGGTATAATATTGAATTTTAGAAGAAGAATGCTATGATCCAAACTACTGGAACATGGGACAAGAACACATTAACAAACAAAAAATATAATGTTGGTTTTGGTTTTTTTTTTAATATTATCCGAATATAGTTCAATTTTGATTGAACATTACAAATACAGTGCTTGTTATGATATGAGATTTCCTTTCGTCCTAATATTCGCTTGAACTCAAACAGATTGCTGTTTATTTATGAAACTAATTAGAGCATGCTTGAAAGATTGTTACTAACGTGATTTTAACATACCACTTGCAAATTCACAACCCAAGCACAAAATTTGCACTTTCTTATTTCAGATCATATTAAAACATAAAAGTTTGCTTTTTAGATAAGTATAGCTTCTTTATAATCTCAATTTTTTAATACAAACAGTATTGTTGGATTCTTATAAAGAAATTTGTTTTAGGCGAGCTAATACCACTCGCTATGTTTTTTAAAAACTAAGGGGGCCCCAGTATGGATGATGACTTCTTACTGTCTGAAATGGACAGTCAACTAGGTCAGTGGTACGAGGGACTAGGGGCCACGCATCCTCCAGCTATAGTAGTATTGGTTGTGCATGTGAGACGAGCAAATGATTTCTGTTTTTGAAAGAATATCACTATTTTTAACGTCATTTTTGTTATAAGCAAATAGAAAAATAATCTAGTACCTGTATTGTCTTTATATATTGAATACTCGTCACTATAAGTGTGAAACAAAGATGAAATTTACTTTGTATACAAATAATAAAAATGATTTGTCTGTTTCTTTTATAAAAATAACAGCTTACAATGACAAGACAAGGAATAAATGGTATTATTACTGATGTAAAATTTTGCAATGTTTTCTTCGTGTCTGAACTAGTGTTATAGCCAGTTGGATGCTTTCCTTTTATAACCATATATTCTTGCAACTCACTAGCCGCTGCCAGTGGCTTCGCTCGCGTTCATTCCGATTTCTACACCTTGAGTTACACTATTGAACCTTTAGTGTGGATCTCTAATTTTTTAAAATATAATATAGCCTATGGTCACCGGAGATAGTGTAACTACCTAACAGTGAAAATAATTCATCAAATTGGTCAAGTAGTTTTGGAGCCTATTCAATGCAAACAAACAAACAAAAATCAATCAAATCTTTCCTCTTCATAATATTACTGTACATAACGAACGCGGGTGAAACCAAAAGGCATTGCTAGTCTGAAATAAGATGTGCCAAAATATTAAATATCTTGTTAACAGATATCCGTGCCATTTACATAACAGCAGACTTGGGCGAGAATTGTTATTCTGATGCTATATGGGATGTGGCTAATGGTAATACAAATATAGTTGTAATAACATTGAACATGCTGCATGTACTACATGAAATTGATTTTACACATGTCATTAGCATGGACTTTCCCAATTACGAGCAATATTACAATATACTCAAAAGAACAGGTGCCATTAATGGCCATGGTATGGCAATCACATTTTATGAAGAACATGATGACCATAATAATATGTCTAGGATTGTGATGGAAAACATGCCACCATTACCACCACTTTCAATGCTGCTAAATGTGAAATTTGTAAAAATATATAAATATTGACTATAGGTGTCATTATCGACTCAAAATCATTTGTCAGCTTGATTAACAACAAATTAATTAATGTTAAGGTTATTATAGATATTTAAGAAAATTCTATTTATAATATATTTGCACTGTCAGTGCTCAATGTGTTATACAAATATGAATTAGAATCTATTTTTGTTTGTATACTTATCTACAAAGCGTTTATAGTATTTTTTCGTTATTAAATTGTTAACACAATTAAAAAGTTTAGTGTGAAACTTAGACACTAAATAACTACTGGACCGATTAAATGGGCTGTTAAATAATTTATAATTATATTTTTGTTAACTTGGTTACTTGTGTGATTTTACCAACTCTCACTTTAGCATTACTTAATGTTACCTCTTGTGTTAAAATTATGAACGTGTGATGTATGAACATCATGGTTGTACTAATTACTTAGTTTAAAAGTTAATATAGTAGACATACCATGAACATCTAATGTTTACTATACAAAAGTGGTGATATTAATTGTTACTTTAATTTAAAAATTAAACTAATTTATAACTTTGTTTTTCATTATTCCATTTTATATATGTAATTGTCGCGTTGTTTATTATGTTGTCATGGCCGTAGATAAAATATATATGTAACTCAAAGGTGAATACAAGATTACCATGATAAAATTAAAAACTGTGTTGGAAATATATACATAATGAAAAATGAACAACATCAAAACAAAAAAAAAATCTTAAATTTCTATTTTTAATTCCAACACTGCATATAACTAAATGAGGTAGTAAATATAGAACTCTTAATTGCTATCCTAATTTGCCTATTATAAGCTGATAGGGTTGAACATTTACCGCTTCTTTGTAGAGTAGCAAGACCATAAGATAAATGTTTTAAGTGAATGGGGGAATAAGACTATACTAGTGAAGATAGAATACCATATATTTTGTATCTGAACATCATACCATACATCCTTTACATATTTATACAATCCTGTAACTTACAGTCAAATAAACAATTCATATCATACAGTAAAATTATTTTCAGATAGTGGTTCCTCTATAGGGATAATGTGTAACACAGAAGCATTACTGAATTAATTTTCTATTCATATAGATTAAGTTTACAGGCTGTTCAAGATATCCTCTGCGAAAGGCAGTCAAAAAACTCAGTTGTGTTGTGTTTGTCTGACTGTGTTTCATAAGAATGTGTATATATTAAATAGATAGTATAGGTATTATAAAGAATACTGTTAGAATTATGTGTTAAAAGAATACTGAATAATGTTCACTGGTATGTAATATATATAATTTTCACTGGCCAAATCTTCACTCGTTTAAAATATATACTCTGTATGACAATTTGTGTCATAGCCATTCAATTCTATAATAATATTCAAATTATCATTTGGTTTTAATTTCAGGCCATGACAACACAATAAACATCAAATATCAGAACTGTTTAATGTATATATTAAAATTTCCTAATGACAATTTCTACACTCCGCTTCGGAAGAGGAGTATCAAATTTGTGAAATACAATTATCATGGTAGTGTTTGTGTCTTCTTCACTTTCTTGAAGATGTCTCTATGTTTTACAAGAATATTGTCAGTTACAAGTTTTTAAACCAATTACTGACAATTATACTGATAATAGGCTTATCATACTTTTAGGTTGCATTGTTAGGTGGCATTCTTGGCTTCTCATACCAAACAT
Source organism: Hebomoia glaucippe (assembly GCA_025727935.1). Lineage (NCBI taxonomy): Eukaryota > Metazoa > Arthropoda > Insecta > Lepidoptera > Pieridae > Hebomoia > Hebomoia glaucippe. The sequence goes on from JAOSYY010024285.1 coordinate 5,167, forward strand.
TTGAGAGAATTTAAAATTAGACTCGACAAATGAAAATAATTTGAAGTATTAAGTGAATCAGACAGAGAAGGATTTGCAGTGTTCGCTGCCCTTAAGGATAATTACTTAAGAGTTATTTAATGGTATTATCAGTGGGGTTTGTCACGATTGTCCGCACTAGGTCTGGACCTTAGGGCATGTCAGCAACTGAGCTCAGCTATCACTGAAATCTACTAACAATAAGTATGCTTGTTTACTAATAAATACAAAGAGGAGCAGGGAAATAACAAATCTATACATATAATAAAACAGTACAAACAGAGTGTCTGTACATTCAATTAATTTATGTAAAAACAATTGCCGGCGAATAGAAAAGACCAATAGCAAATAAATTGTGTTTTTTGTTTATTTATGTTTGTATGCATAGGCTAGTCTTCGAAAGCGCTCATCGTATTTTGTCGCAGTTTTTGCCAGTGGATTCATACATCTCGGAGCGTAACATAATATTTGTAGCTTTTCAACTGATAGTTCAGTAACAAAGACATGTCTGAGCATTCAATATTTCAATGGGATTACAAAAGTAGCTGACAATATCTTGTCACAAATGACAACTTAAAACGCACCTTTGTGATTGACAGGTATCCATTATTGAATGTCAACAGATAATCAATTGGTACGTTGTATCCTACAGAGTACCTGTATTACAGCATTTCAATATACATATAATAAAACGGTTGAAATGGTGTGCCTGTTCCTATTATTTACCAAAAAATTATGATAAACAACTAGAATTGGTTGATAAAATCGAAAAGAACGCCAGCAAAGCTACAGATAAAATCCAGTTGCAAAAAAGCAAAGTAAGTTCGATATTTTAAAATAGGTAGTTTTTTGAAATTGAACGAAAATGTTTTATTTATCATTTTATCCTAAAACTTATAAGAAGTTCATTTGACTCCCTCTCACCATATAACATAAAAATATAGGTATTAATAAGTTATTTAATACTTAACTAAAAATAATATCTTTTCTTTCCATTAAAAAAAAATCATATATATTGATTTCTATTCAAACTGTTCAGATTTAAGAAGCTACTGTAAGCATTTACGAACGGTATAAAGATTTTGGTAGATTTAAACACCAGATTTATTGGTACCATCTTAATTTTAGCATTATGTATTGTAAATTATACCTAAAAGTTATTTAATATCAATAATACATATTATACACTGTATTCAGAAACATTTGCGTGATGAAAATATTATCAAAAGAGCGCATGTCTAGTATAACTCATTCAGCATTGTCAAATAGGTATTTAAAATAAACTATCTTAATCTTCAACGCAGTATTTACAACTAAATACAAATATTCTGTGGCACATAATAGTATTGCTTACTTTATAAAGGTAAGTTAAAATATTTACGAGTGTATGCAAGTTGTGTCGAATATACTTTATTTTCGTTTATAATCAACCTAACAAAAACCGGCTCCGGTCTGTGGTAGGCTTAGTACCTAACATGGCGCCACAGATCGATTATATGGATTTGTTAAGTTACGAGTATTGCGTAGATCGTGAATCTTAAAGTTAAAATAAGTGAGTGTCAAAAACAATTGCAGTAGTAATGTAATTTGTAACAACAATAAATAGATTGTATTCGATAAAAAGTGAAACAACGTTAATATCTTTTGATATTTATTGTATCTTCGATACGATAAATTCATGTGATGTGTATTCAATACATCATACCTATTCCTGAGCGAATAATACGCTAGTTACTTAAAAGGTACGTTTATTATTATAAGTAATACAATTCCCCATACGCGGTTATATCTTGAGACAATTGTTAATTGAATGCAAATAAAAAATTATGATGTACAATTTCATTGGAAAAGCGGCTTTTTAAATCCTTCCGAATCATTTAAGAAACATTCATGTGATTATTTATAACTGTGACTTAATGCTATATGCGTCAAGACTATTTTAATGTACACAATCTTTATAAATAAAAATTATTTTGCGTCTATCCGCCGATACACCTGGCCTAAAAATATAACTCATGTAATACGTATTTCTAAAGCAAATAAAGTCACGGACACAACCTAGTTAGTCATAAAAGAAAGTTTCATCAAGAATAAAGCTACCCAGTAATCGTTCAGTTAATTTTGCTCCAGCGTTAATTTGTTATCGACTCGTGATGTTACTGGAATAATAATAGACTGCTTAATATATGTATATGATGTCATCATTTACTAATATTGACCTCGGTACATGAAAAACAAATCAACTTAATAAAAGATAGGGTAAGCCCAAATCTTTATATTTACACTATATTCCATAAAAAATATGAATTAAATAGGTTCCTGTTTATATATAAATTTAATCATAGATTGAAAGATAGGAATAATCATATGGATTAACCATAAATTCATAACTAAGAATCAGTCTTCCGCTACCATTGCTTGATTATGGTTTTGTGTCAATCCATATTTGAGTAAATAATTTTAACCATATCAATATTACAACAACTAAGTTATTATTCATCTGCTATATTTTATATATCTTAATATATATAAATTACATGTCACATTGTTTGTCATGGATTAACACCGAAACTACTGAACCGATTTTAACATTTTTTCTTGGATATGAGCGCTATGCGCCAACTTAAGAAATAGGATAGTTTATTTATCAATTTATAGTCGCAATATTATTTTATTGTGAATTATTATTTGTATATTTGAGAAGCAAAATCATATTTTAGCTCAAAATGATTCTAACAGATGACAATATCTGTAGACTAAATTGAGTAGGTAATCAATAGATGGCACTGTCACATTGTATTAAAAGCATAAATGGTTCAATAATAATAATGCTTACTAATTACAATTTAATACAACAAAAACCTTAGCTACAGCAAGGCACTATGGGATCATCTAGTATATATCAAACAATTGTATGTATGGGTATAAATTATTTGTGTTAGCAGTGTAACATGATACTATTTAACAACATAAGGGTTCTTGGTATTGAAGGCAATAGAGTTAATATTTTTAGTATGAATGGGTATAAAAAAGTTAATTGCAATGTCCCATATTGCAGTAGCTAAAATTGGTTATACTAGATAGGAAATAATCATCTTCAAGACTCCTGGTCTTGCTAATGTCAATGGGCGACGGTAATAAGTCCCCTTACACTTAGCACTTAATTATCTATTCTCTGACTTCTACAATTTTCTATGCAGAAAATAATAATTTAGATTTGAATTAATTAATAGTAATGCATACTCTCAATTTTTCAAACTTAGTGTAAGAAATGCTTAATGCCGGACACGAGGTTTAAGCCGGTCTCGGCTAATGAGTCCGCATCAGATGAAGAATCCAAATTGGAAGTTTATTTGCAGAAACAATTAGAAGAAGATGTTGCAAGGTATTTGAAGCATTCATCATAGTTATTTATTTAATGTATTAATATACCTATACTTATATAAAACTGAAGAGTTTGTTTGTTTGAACGCGCCAATCTCGGGAACCGCTGGTCTGATTGGAAAAATTCTTTCAATGTTGGATAGTACATTTGTCGAAAATGGCTGTAGGCTATATTATATTAAAAAAATATGGATCATTACTAAAAGTCCAATAATGTAACCCAAGCTTTAAAGATCGAAATGAACGCTAGGGAAGCCGCTAGCAGAAGCTATTATCTTATGATTTAAAGTCTTACTTCTATTCAAAATATCTATTTATTTTTTTAGTCGACATAATTTCTTACTATTTGTACTTACTTGAAAGTGTAAGGTCCACGTACCACGGTTCCTAAATGAAACGGTGGTGAAGTTCTGTAATATTGCATTACGCCATCATTCTATGAGTTTCCGAATATTTGAAATAAAAATAAATAAGATCAGCAGTTGCACTTCAATGAATCATAATTTATGTAATATACATACGATATCGTCGGCTTAGGCTCTCCTAATCGCCGATCTTAGAGGTGTCCATGTTCCTTCGCCTTCCTATGCTATATTAAAAACATCTTTAGGCTTTAAAATTAATACATACGGTCTATGATTTGTGCGTTAACCTTCTAATCAATGATAGTTTTTATGTTAATATGCTTTTTCTAACAATTTAAATATTTATTTTTGCAGAATTTTCGATGAATCTATTTATTCAGACCTTGAAGTGGTTTGTGGAAAACTAAAAATATTAACACACACATGTATACTAAGAGCACGTACCCATAAATTTTATCATAAGCTTGAAACAATATTGCATGTCAACATAGAACGTCGTACATTTGATGAAATTTATTCATTTATAAGGTACTCAGTACTCTCCCAGTAGTCTATAGTTAAAGGGCATTATATTTACTTTGTTGTATATAAGTATAAATAATATATATAAATATATATTTAATCATAAGTTGTAATATAAGACTTCGTTTCAGTGATGCTTATACTGAGTGTGATATTAAAAACCAAGAAAGGGAAATAATAAAATATTTGAAAAGTAACTTCATATTTTTGAATCCAGAAAAAGCTAAGCCTGTTTACTCTAAAGAAGAAGACAATGATGTATTTTTAACACCCAAATGCGTAAGTCCATACATTGAAGGCAAAGTACTTAAAAGTAATGGTACAAGTCCAAACACAGACCTAACTAGAGAATACTACGCACTTGTACCGATAGAGGGAAATTTATTAGAACAAGAACTAAGCGAACAAGATGCTTTATCGGATGCATTTCACTCAATAATTAAAACTCAAAATAGAGATTTACCTGCTCTGAAACAAGTACAACACGTCAAACCTACAACACTCTCTCTTATTTCTAGTCATACATCCAAAATTGTAAAACATTCCGTTAGTTGTGATATTATTAATAATTGTCGAAGTGAAGATACCAGGATCGTTGATTGTAAGATTAGTAATAACAAAATAGTCTCGAATAATCAGGAAAAAAATGTGAATAACGAATTAAAACCAAACGATACAGCTGAGAACCCCTTCAAAAAGTCACTTAATCTCGAACCTAACGTTGAACGTACTTATAACTCAACTTGTTCTCCAGACAGTTTAATTACTGATGATCCTAGCTCATCGTCAGATTATTTGTCAGCTGCCTTAAACTTTTCGCCTGGTTTGGGTACAACAGAATTCTTTCCACAGTTAAATGTTGGGGAACATTTTACAAAAATGAATAACATATTTACCTCCTCTGACTCCGGCTTGGAAAACACCGGAATGTTGGAGAGTCTAAGTAGTCATAAAGATGTGACAACCACCGATGTTTCACTAACAGAAAGTGCTCTACATGAATCTGGCACTGAAATTTCCCATCCAAATATTGATACTACATGCAATTCTTACACAGATGATCAGAGTGCACAGTTTAGACAGTTAGATTCTATCGCAGACACATCTGTAAGAAGTTTAAATGCTTTAAGAAGAGAATCTGGGAGCGAAGTACATAATGATAGACCTATTAAGCACAGAGACTTGGGGCATCCTAAATCTTCGAAAGAAGAAAAGCAACGCCAGAATGAGGAAATTGTTATACTCGAGTCGTCCTCCGTTTCATCAGAGACTGGATCGTGGGAGTCAATATTTCCTCCGAAAGGTACAGATAAAGAAATCTGTGAGAAATTTTTGAACAATGAACGACTTTTAAGTAATCAATCTCATGTTAAAGTTAATCCTATTTGCAATAATGAAAAAGTAGATGTAAAACCCAGCTCGTGTTTTATAGACGCTTCTAGCTTGGTAGACGAAGAAGATGCTGTGAGAGTAAACGTTCCGACAAAAGAGTTGATTCCAACTCAACCTCTACCTTGTTCTACGATACATCAATTAGACATTAGCTCTAGTGATTGGTCAGAAAGTAATGATAACGAAGACTCTCTTGAACAACCTGCGAATAAAGATCCTGATTCAATTCAAAAAGATTTATCACCAACCATCTTTGAAATGACACCAATAACAGAAGATTCTTTATGTACAAACGCTTTTGATACTACGGATTCGCCACGCACGAAACAGGAACACATCGACAATCTAAAAAGAAATTCTGTATTAAACAGTAATAATGAAACTGTGCCGTTCGAAAATGCGATGTACGTCGTATCCACGCCGCATAATTCAATTTTATCGGTGAATACGGTATGTGGTACAGAATACGAAACTTTAGAAACAAGTAACGAAAGTAATACTATATCTAGAGATGGCAATGCAGAGATTAAAATGTCTCGTTGTACTGGAACGTCTCCGACAATTGCAAAAGTTCCTCCATTAACTTGCCAAACTTCTCATAGTTTGGAAGCTAATCCTAAGACAGATAATGTTTCAAAACTGTTTGATATTGATAGCCCTTCAACTTGGATTGTTGATATGTCGTCGACGCCAAAATTAGAACCAGACAAATATAATAAAAATATTAACTCTAAGAAACCCGGTGATAAAGTTTGTGAAGGCCTAAAAAATGAATGCAGAGATCGATATGATAGTAATAACAAGAGCCGAGCGTCTGTTGACTCTGACAGCAGTGAAAAATCCAGTCATAAGTTCTACATTGACTTGTCAAGTCTACCTGATCCTTTACCGCCGAGTAAGCATGCTGAATCTGAAAGTTTTCATGAAAAGAAGAATATATTTTCAATGTATATTGATTTGGGAGACAAAGGTCCAGTCAAAGAAATGCCAACCAGATTATCATCATCACTTAATGTCAAAAAACAAAGCGATAAAAACTGTACGAAGCCCACTAAAACCACAAAGAAATCAAATGAGAAGTGCCAAACTACTGCGGCTAATGTACACGACAGAAGCATAGATGCCTTCGAAGAAATTGAATCTATGTGTAATGATCCCAATATTAGTATCACTGAAATAATTGGTATACCGGATGTGGAAAAATCCAAAGGCAAAGAGAATGAGGAAAAAGATTTGCCAATAGAAAAGAAACCTTTACGATGTGGTAATAATGATGGCAGAAAACTGAATACGATAACAGTTATTCACGAAGAAGCGACAAATAAGTCTTCCGGTGATCTCTTCGTAAAATTGTCCGATCTGGATAAACCAGTACAACAGTCAGATATATTAGTCCATGTTCATAATGAAAAAGACACAATCGATGTTCGAATGACAAGATCTATACCAGATAATCACTGGGGGAAACAAAGTCAAACTATGTCGTCTCGCTCCATAGAGGTTCTTAGTTCGTTCCACTCGGAAAATGCGTTGAGTTTGAACAGGCTGTTTCCTCACCTAAAGAATGAGTTTAGTAAAAGTATGCCGGGGTCTTTGTCAGCAAGAACGCGGTCGCCTTTTCGACCTGGCATGATTCCTAGTCCAGGCGACGTCGAAGATCACGTGTCTGATGTCTCAGAACTTAGTAGCGTCCAAAGCAGTATCTGTCGTTCAGTTGTTGGTAAGACTGATGAATAAAGAGTATAATTATTTATATTTATACACGTCACTAGGTAATTTTTAATTATAAACATTTGCCTATTCAGAGAACAGCACTACAGATGAAACCAGTCAAACATCGAGTCTTATTGGAAATTGTCAATCTCGCCTGGGTCAAGACTTGTTGCGAATGTTTTTAGAAGAAATAGCTCCGGATGTAATTGTCGAAGTTTCTGGAAAGCGTATTAAAGCACACAAATGTATTCTTTCGTCGAGGTAAGTTCGAACGCTGTTAATAAATTGGTAATAATACTGCTCAAATAATTTACTAAATGCAATTCTTTCCATAGATGTCAATATTTCGCTGGCATATTGAGTGGGGGATGGGTCGAAAGTGCTGGAAATGTTATCGTCCTTCCTCCGTAAGTAAATAAAATGCAATATACATATACACTGATAGTATTAGTATATCTACACTGTTTCAAATTTTCTTTTAAATAATGAAAATGCGGTACTGAAGCAAATTAGATTTCTCTTAAATTCTGAAATTTTGATTATTACGGTGTAATTTCAATAGTAGTCGATTATCATTTTTTGTTCGTATATTTTTAAGGTTCTCGTTCAACGTTGTACACTTTGCCCTGTGCCATATCTATTCTGGTTTATCCACCATACCGGATTCTATAAGCATCGTTGAGTTGGCTACAATTGCGGACATGTTAGCTCTCGAAGGGCTTAAAGAGGCTATTATGTTCACGCTCAAAGCAAAATATTGTCACCACTTCCACAGGGTACGTACACAATGTTATCCTATTTAAGAAAAACCGAATATCTGAGGTGTCTGTTTTTTCGATCTTAGTTAAAATCGAATTATCGCTATTTCTAATTGCAGCCGTGTCAAGTTTGTACTGCGGGCGTACTAGAATGCTTTCCATTATCTTCAGTGTACGGATTAGACGATTTGTATAGCAAATGCCTCAGGTGGATAACGAAATATTTTCCAAAAGTCTGGCCGACTAAAGCATTTGCTACATTACCCAAGGAATTATTGGATAAATGTTATCAAGAGCATATTGTTAATTTATCGCCAGAAAACCTTATCGATACAGTATATGGATGCGGTATTACAGGTATACAAGTAAATCGTTGTCTTATCGGGAAAATCGATACGACTAGGGATTTAATCAGACATGCATTTATTATGTAACCTATCCGTGTGTAAGAAACTATTGAAGCATGCATTTTGAATTTCCTATGTTTGTTATAACGCGCATCCTTGGGTGACTAATAATGAATTGGATATCGTCGTTGTGATAATGATTCTTTTATATTTCAGTTGCTTCTTTGCAAAATAGTAGATGGGCTGAGACAGTTGCTCGCATGTGCAGACGATTAGTTAACGCCGCTGCACATTTTGCCGCGCCTAGGCTTGTTTCTGTTTTGGAGATGATAGCGTCCGTTCCAAATGATGCACATCAATCAGCTAAACAGGCGTTAGACGATTGCCTGACGGCGGCGATAGAGTGGGCTCCGCCGGACGAAACCTGCAGAGCGTACGCGTTCTTATCAAATCTTGTTAAAGAAATAAGAAACCAACACTACTCCAAGCCAGATCTTATCTCGAATGGTACTGAAACAAAGATGACAGATCCTAATAATCTTTTGCGCACGCATGCTGGTAGTTGGCGTCTACAGTGTGAAGGTACTCTAGTGCGGGCGGCTCCACGAGTTGTTGGAACCCAGGCCTTTAAAGATTTACCTTCTGACTTACGCAAGAGACTTCGGGAACTCGGTTGCATCATGTACGGGCCTCAAGCTATTCCGATTACATCTTCACCCCTGCAAGATAGAAAGAGTAGGAGCGTGTATCAGAATAGAACTGCTAAGACCAATTATTCAGCAGCGACGCGAAGTCTCGATATGGAACACGTGCGAAACTCATTTGTCCCATACAAAGCTAAACCTTCGACAATCGTCGCTACCGAAAAGCTTAAGTGTGACACTGTATTTCGAGAAAAGAAATGTAATAATTCGGTCCCGCCTAAAGTTCGAACGACGAAGGCTCAAGAGGAACGCGCTAAGTTCAATCAAACTAAAACAAATCTATCCCAGGATCGGGGCACTAAGTCTGTGACTAGGCCCCATCTATTTGAGAACACAAAACCCAGATATCTCGAACCGAGGCCTTGTAAGGATGAGAAAAAATTAACAGCGAAAAAGTTGATAAACAAAATGGTGTCGTCAAGTGAATCCTCGCGCAACTCAAGCCCTGTCCTTATGCGGAACGTGAGAGCTAATTTAAAACCTAAAGAGACTAAAACTATGTCTCAAGATAGTCTGGTTACGTCTTCACGCCCCAGGACTGCGGAACCCTCAACTGATTCCCTAAGTGAATCTCAAACAAGCAATAAATACGCAACCTATACCAAAGCCAAACACACTTGCAGAGGATCTGTCGAATGTAAGTACCACGCTCTCTAGACATTGTATGTATTATTATTTATTTATGTGTGCTATTCGATTTGTAATGTTTCCCTTTCTAAATCTTGATTATTATCTATTATTAGCTGTCCCCCGCAAACGTCGTTTTGCCACATAAATATTTAGGGGTTGACTGTAGAGGGGTGAAAATTGAGGGTTATATGTAAT